>CM067367.1:128706308-128892263 GCA_034401795.1 Chaetoderma sp. LZ-2023a
GCATGACACGTGTGTTAGTTATAAAGGTGAATCTTTCAGAAGTTATAAAGGTGAATCTTTCAGAAGTTATAAAGGTGAATCTTTCAGAAGGCACAGAGGTGAATCTTTCAGAAGCTATAAAGGTGAATCTTTCAGAAGCTATAAAGGTGAATCTTTCAGAAGTTATAAAGGTGAATCTTTCAGAAGTTATAACGGTGAATCTTTCAGAAGTTATAAAGATGAATCTTTCAGAAGTTATAAAGGTGAATCTTTCAGAAGCTATAAAGGTGAATCTTTCAGAAGCTATAAAGGTGAATCATTCAGAAGCTATAAAGGTGAATCTTTCAGAAGTTATAAAGGTGAATCTTTCAGAAGTTATAAAGGTGAATCTTTCAGAAGTTATAAAGGTGAATCTTTCAGAAGTTATAAAGGTGAATCTTTCAGAAGCTATAAAGGTGAATCTTTCAGAAGTTATAAAGGTGAATCTTTCAGAAGCTATAAAGGTGAATCTTTCAGAAGTTATAAAGGTGAATCTTTCAGAAGGTACAGAGGTGAATCTTTCAGAAGGCACAGAGGTGAATCTTTCAGAAGCTATAAAGGTGAATCTTTCAGAAGCTATAAAGGTGAATCTTTCAGAAGTTATAAAGGTGAATCTTTCAGAAGTTATAAAGGTGAATCTTTCAGAAGCTATAAAGGTGAATCTTTCAGAAGTTATAAAGGTGAATCTTTCAGAAGTTATAAAGGTGAATCTTTCAGAAGGCACAGAGGTGAATCTTTCAGAAGCTATAAAGGTGAATCTTTCAGAAGCTATAAAGGTGAATCTTTCAGAAGTTATAAAGGTGAATCTTTCAGAAGTTATAAAGGTGAATCTTTCAGAAGTTATAAAGATGAATCTTTCAGAAGTTATAAAGGTGAATCTTTCAGAAGCTATAAAGGTGAATCTTTCAGAAGTTATAAAGGTGAATCTTTCAGAAGCTATAAAGGTGAATCTTTCAGAAGCTATAAAGGTGAATCTTTCAGAAGCTATAAAGGTGAATCTTTCAGAAGCTATAAAGGTGAATCATTCAGAAGCTATAAAGGTGAATCTTTCAGAAGTTATAAAGGTGAATCTTTCAGAAGTTATAAAGGTGAATCTTTCAGAAGTTATAAAGGTGAATCTTTCAGAAGTTATAAAGGTGAATCTTTCAGAAGCTATAAAGGTGAATCTTTCAGAAGTTATAAAGGTGAATCCTTCAGAAGGTATAACGGTGAATCTTTCAGAAGCTATAAAGGTGAATCTTTCAGAAGCTATAAAGGTGAATCTTTCAGAAGTTATAAAGGTGAATCTTTCAGAAGCTATAAAGGTGAATCTTTCAGAAGCTATAAAGGTGAATCTTTCAGAAGCTATAAAGGTGAATCTTTCAGAAGCTATAAAGGTGAATCTTTCAGAAGCTATAAAGGTGAATCTTTCAGAAGTTATAAAGGTGAATCTTTCAGAAGGCACAGAGGTGAATCTTTCAGAAGTTATAACGGTGAATCTTTCAGAAGTTATAAAGGTGAATATTTCAGAAGTTATAAAGGTGAATATTTCAGAAGTTATAAAGGTGAATCTTTCAGAAGGCATAAAGGTGAATATTTCAGAAGTTATATAGGTGAATATTTCAGAAGTTATAAAGGTGAATATTTCAGAAGTTATAAAGGTGAATATTTCAGAAGTTATAAATGTGAATCTTTCAGAAGTTATAAAGGTGAATATTTCAGAAGTTATAAAGGTGAATCTTTCAGAAGTTATAAAGGTGAATCTTTCAGAAGTTATAAAGGTGAATCTTTCAGAAGCTATGAAAGGTGAATCTTTCAGAAGTTATAAAGGTGAATCTTTCAGAAGGTACAGAGGTGAATCTTTCAGAAGGCACAGAGGTGAATCTTTCAGAAGCTATAAAGGTGAATCTTTCAGAAGCTATAAAGGTGAATCTTTCAGAGTTATAAAGGTGAATCTTTCAGAAGTTATAAAGGTGAATCTTTCAGAAGTTATAAAGGTGAATCTTTCAGAAGGCACAGAGGTGAATCTTTCAGAAGCTATAAAGGTGAATCTTTCAGAAGCTATAAAGGTGAATCTTTCAGAAGTTATAAAGGTGAATCTTTCAGAAGTTATAAAGGTGAATCTTTCAGAAGTTATAAAGATGAATCTTTCAGAAGTTATAAAGGTGAATCTTTCAGAAGCTATAAAGATGAATCTTTCAGAAGTTATAAAGGTGAATCTTTCAGAAGCTATAAAGGTGAATCTTTCAGAAGTTATAAAGGTGAATCTTTCAGAAGCTATAAAGGTGAATCTTTCAGAAGCTATAAAGGTGAATCTTTCAGAAGCTATAAAGGTGAATCATTCAGAAGCTATAAAGGTGAATCTTTCAGAAGCTATAAAGGTGAATCATTCAGAAGCTATAAAGGTGAATCTTTCAGAAGTTATAAAGGTGAATCTTTCAGAAGTTATAAAGGTGAATCTTTCAGAAGTTATAAAGGTGAATCTTTCAGAAGTTATAAAGGTGAATCTTTCAGAAGCTATAAAGGTGAATCTTTCAGAAGTTATAAAGGTGAATCCTTCAGAAGGTATAACGGTGAATCTTTCAGAAGCTATAAAGGTGAATCTTTCAGAAGCTATAAAGGTGAATCTTTCAGAAGTTATAAAGGTGAATCTTTCAGAAGCTATAAAGGTGACTCTTTCAGAAGCTATAAAGGTGAATCTTTCAGAAGCTATAAAGGTGAATCTTTCAGAAGCTATAAAGGTGAATCTTTCAGAAGTTATAAAGGTGAATCTTTCAGAAGGCACAGAGGTGAATCTTTCAGAAGTTATAACGGTGAATCTTTCAGAAGTTATAAAGGTGAATATTTCAGAAGTTATAAAGGTGAATATTTCAGAAGTTATAAAGGTGAATCTTTCAGAAGGCATAAAGGTGAATATTTCAGAAGTTATATAGGTGAATATTTCAGAAGTTATAAAGGTGAATATTTCAGAAGTTATAAAGGTGAATATTTCAGAAGTTATAAATGTGAATCTTTCAGAAGTTATAAAGGTGAATATTTCAGAAGTTATAAAGGTGAATCTTTCAGAAGTTATAAAGGTGAATCTTTCAGAAGTTATAAAGGTGAATCTTTCAGAAGCTATGAAAGGTGAATCTTTCAGAAGTTATAAAGGTGAATCTTTCAGAAGGTACAGAGGTGAATCTTTCAGAAGGCACAGAGGTGAATCTTTCAGAAGCTATAAAGGTGAATCTTTCAGAAGCTATAAAGGTGAATCTTTCAGAGTTATAAAGGTGAATCTTTCAGAAGTTATAAAGGTGAATCTTTCAGAAGTTATAAAGGTGAATCTTTCAGAAGGCACAGAGGTGAATCTTTCAGAAGCTATAAAGGTGAATCTTTCAGAAGCTATAAAGGTGAATCTTTCAGAAGTTATAAAGGTGAATCTTTCAGAAGTTATAAAGGTGAATCTTTCAGAAGTTATAAAGATGAATCTTTCAGAAGTTATAAAGGTGAATCTTTCAGAAGCTATAAAGGTGAATCTTTCAGAAGTTATAAAGGTGAATCTTTCAGAAGCTATAAAGGTGAATCTTTCAGAAGCTATAAAGGTGAATCTTTCAGAAGCTATAAAGGTGAATCATTCAGAAGCTATAAAGGTGAATCTTTCAGAAGCTATAAAGGTGAATCATTCAGAAGCTATAAAGGTGAATCTTTCAGAAGTTATAAAGGTGAATCTTTCAGAAGTTATAAAGGTGAATCTTTCAGAAGTTATAAAGGTGAATCTTTCAGAAGTTATAAAGGTGAATCTTTCAGAAGCTATAAAGGTGAATCTTTCAGAAGTTATAAAGGTGAATCCTTCAGAAGGTATAACGGTGAATCTTTCAGAAGCTATAAAGGTGAATCTTTCAGAAGCTATAAAGGTGAATCTTTCAGAAGTTATAAAGGTGAATCTTTCAGAAGCTATAAAGGTGACTCTTTCAGAAGCTATAAAGGTGAATCTTTCAGAAGCTATAAAGGTGAATCTTTCAGAAGCTATAAAGGTGAATCTTTCAGAAGTTATAACGGTGAATCTTTCAGAAGGCACAGAGGTGAATCTTTCAGAAGTTATAACGGTGAATCTTTCAGAAGTTATAAAGGTGAATATTTCAGAAGTTATAAAGGTGAATATTTCAGAAGTTATAAAGGTGAATCTTTCAGAAGGCATAAAGGTGAATATTTCAGAAGTTATATAGGTGAATATTTCAGAAGTTATAAAGGTGAATATTTCAGAAGTTATAAAGGTGAATATTTCAGAAGTTATAAATGTGAATCTTTCAGAAGTTATAAAGGTGGATATTTCAGAAGTTATAAAGGTGAATCTTTCAGAAGTTATAAAGGTGAATCTTTCAGAAGCTATAAAGGTGAATCTTTCAGAAGCTATAAAGGTGAATCTTTCAGAAGCTATAAAGGTGAATCATTCAGAAGCTATAAAGGTGAATCTTTCAGAAGCTATAAAGGTGAATCATTCAGAAGCTATAAAGGTGAATCTTTCAGAAGTTATAAAGGTGAATCTTTCAGAAGTTATAAAGGTGAATCTTTCAGAAGTTATAAAGGTGAATCTTTCAGAAGTTATAAAGGTGAATCTTTCAGAAGCTATAAAGGTGAATCTTTCAGAAGTTATAAAGGTGAATCCTTCAGAAGGTATAACGGTGAATCTTTCAGAAGCTATAAAGGTGAATCTTTCAGAAGCTATAAAGGTGAATCTTTCAGAAGTTATAAAGGTGAATCTTTCAGAAGCTATAAAGGTGACTCTTTCAGAAGCTATAAAGGTGAATCTTTCAGAAGCTATAAAGGTGAATCTTTCAGAAGCTATAAAGGTGAATCTTTCAGAAGTTATAAAGGTGAATCTTTCAGAAGGCACAGAGGTGAATCTTTCAGAAGTTATAACGGTGAATCTTTCAGAAGTTATAAAGGTGAATATTTCAGAAGTTATAAAGGTGAATATTTCAGAAGTTATAAAGGTGAATCTTTCAGAAGGCATAAAGGTGAATATTTCAGAAGTTATATAGGTGAATATTTCAGAAGTTATAAAGGTGAATATTTCAGAAGTTATAAAGGTGAATATTTCAGAAGTTATAAATGTGAATCTTTCAGAAGTTATAAAGGTGAATATTTCAGAAGTTATAAAGGTGAATCTTTCAGAAGTTATAAAGGTGAATCTTTCAGAAGTTATAAAGGTGAATCTTTCAGAAGCTATGAAAGGTGAATCTTTCAGAAGTTATAAAGGTGAATCTTTCAGAAGGTACAGAGGTGAATCTTTCAGAAGGCACAGAGGTGAATCTTTCAGAAGCTATAAAGGTGAATCTTTCAGAAGCTATAAAGGTGAATCTTTCAGAAGCTATAAAGGTGAATCTTTCAGAAGTTATAAAGGTGAATCTTTCAGAAGTTATAAAGGTGAATCTTTCAGAAGTTATAAAGATGAATCTTTCAGAAGTTATAAAGGTGAATCTTTCAGAAGCTATAAAGGTGAATCTTTCAGAAGTTATAAAGGTGAATCTTTCAGAAGCTATAAAGGTGAATCTTTCAGAAGCTATAAAGGTGAATCTTTCAGAAGCTATAAAGGTGAATCATTCAGAAGCTATAAAGGTGAATCTTTCAGAAGCTATAAAGGTGAATCATTCAGAAGCTATAAAGGTGAATCTTTCAGAAGTTATAAAGGTGAATCTTTCAGAAGTTATAAAGGTGAATCTTTCAGAAGTTATAAAGGTGAATCTTTCAGAAGTTATAAAGGTGAATCTTTCAGAAGCTATAAAGGTGAATCTTTCAGAAGTTATAAAGGTGAATCCTTCAGAAGGTATAACGGTGAATCTTTCAGAAGCTATAAAGGTGAATCTTTCAGAAGCTATAAAGGTGAATCTTTCAGAAGTTATAAAGGTGAATCTTTCAGAAGCTATAAAGGTGACTCTTTCAGAAGCTATAAAGGTGAATCTTTCAGAAGCTATAAAGGTGAATCTTTCAGAAGCTATAAAGGTGAATCTTTCAGAAGTTATAAAGGTGAATCTTTCAGAAGGCACAGAGGTGAATCTTTCAGAAGTTATAACGGTGAATCTTTCAGAAGTTATAAAGGTGAATATTTCAGAAGTTATAAAGGTGAATATTTCAGAAGTTATAAAGGTGAATCTTTCAGAAGGCATAAAGGTGAATATTTCAGAAGTTATATAGGTGAATATTTCAGAAGTTATAAAGGTGAATATTTCAGAAGTTATAAAGGTGAATATTTCAGAAGTTATAAATGTGAATCTTTCAGAAGTTATAAAGGTGGATATTTCAGAAGTTATAAAGGTGAATCTTTCAGAAGTTATAAAGGTGAATCTTTCAGAAGTTATAAAGGTGAATCTTTCAGAAGCTATGAAAGGTGAATCTTTCAGAAGTTATAAAGGTGAATCTTTCAGAAGGTACAGAGGTGAATCTTTCAGAAGGCACAGAGGTGAATCTTTCAGAAGCTATAAAGGTGAATCTTTCAGAAGCTATAAAGGTGAATCTTTCAGAGTTATAAAGGTGAATCTTTCAGAAGTTATAAAGGTGAATCTTTCAGAAGTTATAAAGGTGAATCTTTCAGAAGGCACAGAGGTGAATCTTTCAGAAGCTATAAAGGTGAATCTTTCAGAAGCTATAAAGGTGAATCTTTCAGAAGTTATAAAGGTGAATCTTTCAGAAGTTATAACGGTGAATCTTTCAGAAGTTATAAAGATGAATCTTTCAGAAGTTATAAAGGTGAATCTTTCAGAAGCTATAAAGGTGAATCTTTCAGAAGCTATAAAGGTGAATCATTCAGAAGCTATAAAGGTGAATCTTTCAGAAGTTATAAAGGTGAATCTTTCAGAAGTTATAAAGGTGAATCTTTCAGAAGTTATAAAGGTGAATCTTTCAGAAGCTATAAAGGTGAATCTTTCAGAAGTTATAAAGGTGAATCTTTCAGAAGCTATAAAGGTGAATCTTTCAGAAGTTATAAAGGTGAATCTTTCAGAAGGTACAGAGGTGAATCTTTCAGAAGGCACAGAGGTGAATCTTTCAGAAGCTATAAAGGTGAATCTTTCAGAAGCTATAAAGGTGAATCTTTCAGAAGTTATAAAGGTGAATCTTTCAGAAGTTATAAAGGTGAATCTTTCAGAAGGTATAAAGGTGAATCTTTCAGAAGTTATAAAGGTGAATCTTTCAGAAGTTATAAAGGTGAATCTTTCAGAAGGCACAGAGGTGAATCTTTCAGAAGCTATAAAGGTGAATCTTTCAGAAGCTATAAAGGTGAATCTTTCAGAAGTTATAAAGGTGAATCTTTCAGAAGTTATAAAGGTGAATCTTTCAGAAGTTATAAAGATGAATCTTTCAGAAGTTATAAAGGTGAATCTTTCAGAAGCTATAAAGGTGAATCTTTCAGAAGTTATAAAGGTGAATCTTTCAGAAGCTATAAAGGTGAATCTTTCAGAAGCTATAAAGGTGAATCTTTCAGAAGCTATAAAGGTGAATCTTTCAGAAGCTATAAAGGTGAATCTTTCAGAAGCTATAAAGGTGAATCTTTCAGAAGCTATAAAGGTGAATCTTTCAGAAGTTATAAAGGTGAATCTTTCAGAAGTTATAAAGGTGAATCTTTCAGAAGTTATAAAGGTGAATCTTTCAGAAGTTATAAAGGTGAATCTTTCAGAAGCTATAAAGGTGAATCTTTCAGAAGTTATAAAGGTGAATCTTTCAGAAGGTATAACGGTGAATCTTTCAGAAGCTATAAAGGTGAATCTTTCAGAAGCTATAAAGGTGAATCTTTCAGAAGCTATAAAGGTGAATCTTTCAGAAGTTATAAAGGTGAATCTTTCAGAAGGCACAGAGGTGAATCTTTCAGAAGTTATAACGGTGAATCTTTCAGAAGTTATAAAGGTGAATATTTCAGAAGTTATAAAGGTGAATATTTCAGAAGTTATAAAGGTGAATCTTTCAGAAGGCATAAAGGTGAATATTTCAGAAGTTATATAGGTGAATATTTCAGAAGTTATAAAGGTGAATATTTCAGAAGTTATAAAGGTGAATATTTCAGAAGTTATAAATGTGAATCTTTCAGAAGTTATAAAGGTGAATATTTCAGAAGTTATAAAGGTGAATCTTTCAGAAGTTATAAAGGTGAATCTTTCAGAAGTTATAAAGGTGAATCTTTCAGAAGCTATGAAAGGTGAATCTTTCAGAAGTTATAAAGGTGAATCTTTCAGAAGGTACAGAGGTGAATCTTTCAGAAGGCACAGAGGTGAATCTTTCAGAAGCTATAAAGGTGAATCTTTCAGAAGCTATAAAGGTGAATCTTTCAGAGTTATAAAGGTGAATCTTTCAGAAGTTATAAAGGTGAATCTTTCAGAAGTTATAAAGGTGAATCTTTCAGAAGGCACAGAGGTGAATCTTTCAGAAGCTATAAAGGTGAATCTTTCAGAAGCTATAAAGGTGAATCTTTCAGAAGTTATAAAGGTGAATCTTTCAGAAGTTATAAAGGTGAATCTTTCAGAAGTTATAAAGATGAATCTTTCAGAAGTTATAAAGGTGAATCTTTCAGAAGCTATAAAGGTGAATCTTTCAGAAGTTATAAAGGTGAATCTTTCAGAAGTTATAAAGGTGAATCTTTCAGAAGCTATAAAGGTGAATCTTTCAGAAGCTATAAAGGTGAATCATTCAGAAGCTATAAAGGTGAATCTTTCAGAAGCTATAAAGGTGAATCATTCAGAAGCTATAAAGGTGAATCTTTCAGAAGTTATAAAGGTGAATCTTTCAGAAGTTATAAAGGTGAATCTTTCAGAAGTTATAAAGGTGAATCTTTCAGAAGCTATAAAGGTGAATCTTTCAGAAGTTATAAAGGTGAATCCTTCAGAAGGTATAAAGGTGAATCTTTCAGAAGCTATAAAGGTGAATCTTTCAGAAGCTATAAAGGTGAATCTTTCAGAAGCTATAAAGGTGAATCTTTCAGAAGTTATAAAGGTGAATCTTTCAGAAGGCACAGAGGTGAATCTTTCAGAAGTTATAACGGTGAATCTTTCAGAAGTTATAAAGGTGAATATTTCAGAAGTTATAAAGGTGAATATTTCAGAAGTTATAAAGGTGAATCTTTCAGAAGGCATAAAGGTGAATCTTTCAGAAGTTATAACGGTGAATCTTTCAGAAGCTATAAATGTGAATCTTTCAGAAGCTATAAAGGTGAATCTTTCAGAAGTTATAAAGGTGAATCTTTCAGAAGCTATAAAGGTGACTCTTTCAGAAGCTATAAAGGTGAATCTTTCAGAAGCTATAAAGGTGAATCTTTCAGAAGCTATAAAGGTGAATCTTTCAGAAGTTATAAACGTGAATCTTTCAGAAGGCACAGAGGTGAATCTTTCAGAAGTTATAACGGTGAATCTTTCAGAAGTTATAAAGGTGAATATTTCAGAAGTTATAAAGGTGAATATTTCAGAAGTTATAAAGGTGAATCTTTCAGAAGGCATAAAGGTGAATCTTTCAGAAGTTATAAAGGTGAATCTTTCAGAAGTTATAAAGGTGAATCTTTCAGAAGCTATAAAGGTGAATCGTTCAGAAGGCACAGTTCATCTTCATAGACCAAATAGATATTGCCAAAAGGAACATATCTACCAAATTTGGTTTTAATCTCTCAACAAATGGCAAAACGTGCCACAATTGTTGACTGATGACAGACAAATCGCGATTGTATAAGCTCACCTGAGCTACAAAAATAGCAATAAAGTAAGAACTGTGTCACAAAAATCAAGAAAATTGACATCTATGCATCATGGGCCCATTTTTGTGACTGATTTGGTTCATGTTTCAACGAGGCGTTCGTGCGTTTTGGCGCTGCAGAAGTGGAAGATTTACTGAACAGGTTCGTCGAACCAGGAACGGAATTTTGATCTCGGTTTGTTGTTAGCGATGGTTACTGGTTCGTAAATTTTAAGATGCAGACTCTCAGCAAAATTTTACATCTTATTTGAATGACAAAATTTTGTCAATATTTTTAGTGGATGCGTTTGTCTGCGATATACATATACTGAAATCAGTCTAAATCAAAATACGATCAAATTAATTGCTAAAGTTAATGCAATTTAGAATACTTGAGGATTCAGAACATTAACATGAAATTGTGATTGGCAAGCTTCGCCAATTTGCATAAACGCCATTTCGGCATTTCTGGTTAGTGGTTCTTGGTTAGAGCCATGTCATTAAATTCATTGACTCAGTCAATCGCAAAAGCAGGCCCCATAAAGAAGCAAGCAGCCACATTTCATTAAATTATTTTCATGGATTCTGTATGATATGCTGTTTACGGGAAACTTGACATTTTTTTAGTTTTTGCATCAAAAGCCCATTTTCACCCCAAACCTTGGACCTCTATACGTGAATCCTTCAAAAGGTACATCTACCCATTATAAAGAATGATGGAAATTTCAATTTCCCTTTCTCCGAGATCTAACAATACTCACCATTCTATTACTTCTGATACAAGCTATCCTGAATAGCTGGCCCTAGGACTATAGACTTAGTAAGCGTTACCGACTCCTGGAACCGGGTACTCGTCTTCCAACTGCTGAGTACCCGTTTCCCAAGAAGCTCCTATTGTTTGCATAGCCACCAAACAAGAGATACCCATGGCTTGCCTTCTTGGGGCTCAGAGGTTGGGTCCGTAATAGAATGGTGAGTATTGTTAGATCTCGGAGAAAGGGAAATTGAAATTTCCTTCATTCTCCTTCGATCAATACTCACCATTCTATTACGTCTGATACACACCAGAATTAGACAGTAACCTGGAGGGAAGGGGCAAGCCATCAATTGCTACTTTTGCCCCTTGGAGAAAGCGCTAGACTTAAACTTGATTAATGGAGACCTAAAAGGACCATCAAGTTAACGGAACCGAATCACATTCGCATCACTGCCGCCCCCCCACCCCCTTTTTTCTCCTAAGAAAAGGGAGAGAACTCACGAACATGCATCTCGCCTGAAACACAAATATGCCAAGAGGGTTACCTGCTCTTTGCATATATTAGCCTGGGAATGAGCATGAATATATAAGATGAATGAACATGATATATAGACATAATACAAAAAACTCAATCTTGAATTACCTTCAGACGTGGAGCCTCCAACCATTCACTTATCCGGCAATCAGTGACACAATCTGGTTGACATCCTCTCGCTCGGCCATGTCTGCGTCTTAATTCTTTCTTACAAATGCCAAAAATGGGAGAAGAGCAGTGTGGTCGTATAACTATCATTTCAAAACAGCTAAAGCGAGTGGATTGGAGGAGTCTGACACATCCCTCATATAGTAATCTGTGAAAGAGGACTCACAGTGCGTTGTGCAACAGTCATGATGTCCTCTAACAGAACACCATTGTAAAGGGCGGTCGAGGGGGCTATTCCTCTAACATTGTGTGCCTTTGCGCATTGCACCTGGTGCCCAGTCGCAATCTCATGGGTAGTCTGAATGCATTCGACTACCCAACGAGATAGAATCCATGGATGCGGCGCCATATGGCTTCTTATGGCAGATCCACAGATGTTTATCATTCGACCGTAACGAGTCGGTCCATCTTTTGTACTTAGTCAAAGCACGGACTTGGCACCAGACACTGGCATCACGATCAAACCAAGTTAGTTTCGGCATAATGATCGGCTTGCCGGGATATCTCAAAGATTGATTCTTTGACATAAACTCTGCTCTTGGCAGAAGACGCAGACCCTCTCCGGAGACAATAAATCGGTCCCTCTCTGCTGAAAGTGCATGGATCTCACTGCGCCTTCTAGCCGAGGAAGCTGCCAATAGAAAAACCGCCTTTAGAGTCAAATGCTTTAGACTAGCCGAACGCAACGGTTCGAAAGGGTGCTTGGCCAGTACATTAAGCACTAAAGATAGACTCCAGGCTGGAATGACTACCGGTTGTCTTGGGCGGAGATTGCTCATTCCCTTCAACATCACATTTAACTGGGCCACCTCTGGACTATCCCTGTTGGCTAGACAAGGGATAGCTGATGCCAAAGCTGACTTGTAACCAGCAATTGTGACAGGAGCTAGTCCTGAAAAGAACAGCTCACAGAGAAAGTCTGCTATTTGCTGAATAGTGGATTGAACGGTATCAATACCCTTTCCTTTACACCAGTCTGAAAATCTGTTAACCTTGTTGTTATATGACTTGAAGGTTGACCCCCTTCTCGCAGCTGCGATGAAATTCGCAGCATGTCGAGATAAGCCTTCCGATGTGGAACGTTGTTTGATAACATTCACGCAGTCAATTTGAACATTTCGGGACGCTCGTGTAGGAAGAGTCCCTTGGCCTGGGAGATTATGTTCGGAATCTCGGGTAACTGCACTGGATTGTCCACCAGCAGATCTAGAAGACCCTGCTGGGCCAAAATGGCGCTATTAGCAGGACCAGGCACGGTTACTCCCTGATCTTCACCAATATCTTCGGCAGAAGAATGGTGGGTGGGTAAGCGTAAGCATGCATCCCTCTCCAGATTATCGCCAGAGCGTCTGTATCGATGGCATTTGGATCTGGAATCGGCGAGACATAAGTCATGATTTGAGCATTTTCCTTTGTGGCGAACAAGTCCACGTTGGGTTTGCCCCAATGCTCGAAGATCCTGTGAAGAACTGGAGGGTTGAGAAACCATTCTGTTGGCAGAATTCTCTGTCTCCGAGACAAAGCATCCACCAGAATGTTCAATCGCCCAGGAATGTGAGCTGCTTTCAAAACAACCGAGTAATTCCTGCACCATTGAATCAAGTGCCACACTTTCATACATAGTGTGGGTCACTTGGTCCCGCCTTGGCGATTTATGTATGATACTACCGTCGAGTTGTCCGACCGTATCAATATCGCCTTGCCCCTGACTTTTGGAAGAAACTTTTCCAATGCCAGTTCCACTGCCATCATTTCCAACAGATTGATATGCAGCTGGCTCTCTTGGAGAGTCCATGTGCCCGAGACCTGGTGTTCTCCCAGACAGGGGCCCCCATCCCTCCAGCGATGCATCCATGTACACGGACAGCTGGGGTGGGGTAGGTGCAGCGAAACCCCGACTAGGGGGATTCTGACGCTTTTTCCACCATACAAGATGCGACATTGTTGGCTCCAAAACTGGCACCAGCTTTGACAGGGGTTCTGTTCTCTGTTTCCACAGAGACATCAGATACAACTGGATAGGTCTTTGCATCAGAGCAGCATACAGGATTACCTGCTCCATGGAGACCATCATGCCCACCATCTGAAGAAACCGCCTCGCCTGAATGTGGTTTCCCAATCGAAAACTCTTTTGAGGACGGCTAACAGAGACACCACTCTGGGCTCTGACGGGTAAACCCTGCCCTCCTCGAGATCAAATCACATCCCTAAATAAACAAACTGTCGAGTGGGTGTCAACTCGGATTTCTCCTTGTTGACTATCCAGCCTAGATCTGAAAGTAACTGCAGAGTCAGAGCAGTATCTACCTCTAACCTGGCTGATGTGTATGCTTTGATCAGCCAATCGTCTCTGTAGGTGTGAAGCGCCCTGTTCTCTTTTCTGAGAAACGCTGTCACCGCAAGGACCACTCTTGTGAAAACCTGTGGAGCTGTCGACAGGCCAAATGGGAGGACTACAAACTCCCACACTTGATTCTGAAACGCAAATCTCAGAAACCTGTCACAACTCCTGTTCATTGGAATGTGGAAATATGCATCTTTCAGATCGATCGATACACACCACATTCCCTTCCTCAATCCTGCCATTACCGACCTCTGAGTTTCCATCTGAAACCGAGGCGTATGGATAAACCAATTTAATGGCCTGAGATTGAGTACGGGTCTCCATCCCCATGTGCTCTTGGGGACAAGGAACATGTTTGAATAAAAGCCTGGAGTGTTCTGGTTTGCTGGTTTTATTGCTCCCCTCAGAAGCAAACCTGACACTTCGTTTTGAATGGCTTCTAACTTGTCTGGTTCCCTTGGTACGGGTGTCCAGACAGGTGCCAAAGACAGATTCTGTGGTGGAAAATCCCACCACTCTGGCATGTACCCCTGGGATAACCATCCCAGGACCAGACTGTCTGACGTCACACCTCACCAAGCATCGACGAAATGCATGAGCCTTCCTCCCACTATAGACGCATCGACGCCTAATGCGGGTGTCTGGCTCGCGATCCGCTCCCCCCCCCCCACCCCCCCTCTCTATTGACGAGAGAGCGAGAACTATTTTGGTCTTGGCGTGGCCAGTCTAACTGGCACCGCTGTTCCTGTCGCACAGGTGCGGTCCAGGCAGGTACGAAGGGAGCCCTCATACGCTCAGGTACGATCCGTTCCCTTCTTTCCGCCCTTAGAGGACTTACCCTTCTCCTTGCCCTTCCCGCCTCTCGGGCGATCAGGAGCAACATTGGGGAGGGTAGGGGCCTCCACAACCTTCTTCGCCCGAGGTGGCTGAGAAGACCCAGTAGACACAGAAGCACCACTAGGCTTAGCTTTCGCCTTGCTTTTGTGCTTCTTCTGCTTCTTAGGTTGCCCGGTTAGGAGGCCGCAGGAAGCTGGCCCTTGGTCAGGAGTTGTTTGCTATAAATAGCATCCAATAACTCCATAAACCTTGGATCCAGTCCAATAGACTGGATCTGGGCCAGATCCCCGTCCTAATCGATGCCACCGATGGACGGGGTGCATCCTCCTCGGCCGTAGTCGAAACCACAGATGGGTCTACCCTGGCTAGCCAAGCCAGAGCCTCTGACCAGTCTGTCTCCGAGGAGGACACTCCCGTGAACACGTCACCCGTTGACGTCACGTCACCCGTTGACGTGTTCACGGCCCTACCAGCAACGGCCTCCCGGCTTGGAGCCATTGCTGATATGCCAGGAACTCCGGTACCGTACGGTTCCATCGCCACCCCATGAAAATCACTAGTCCATGGAGTAGGATTCGGGGTATATTTACTAATCAATATAAATTATACTCCTAACGAAGCCAAAACGATATGTGAAGAAGCAACAAGATATACACAAACTGCTGTAGCACACGGTAAAACCGCAGACCACACATCTAAATCAAGAATTTTGAAACCACCGATCATTGCAAACAGATCGTGATAACACGCAAAACTTGAAAATTCCAAGTTTTTCTGGTACCAATAAAGTACGCAGCACCCAGAATCAGATGTGTGAATTAATGAAACATTTTCTTCACATAAAAATCTGAGACAACACGGGTGTGACGTCACCCGCTCGGATCTTACGGAGCACGACGTCAGCCGATTTTCATGTTAAAACACCGTAAAGCCAACACCTTATTTCATATCTGCCGATCACCTGTTGGGGTTAAAGGAAGGCGATCAATCTGGCATATTTCGTTGTTAACACACGAAATTTTGAACTTTTAACTATGGAATAACATGGAATTATACAACCTGGTTATCATCGGCTCCATCCATGGTAATCCAATATAATCCTTAGAGAGCGCACAAAGATATCACAATACACAGAAAGACTTAGAAACTTAAGACCCCAACTGCACAAAAAAGCATGTAGCTCTTGTTGCTATGCAAATGAGCTTCTTGACAAACGGGTACTCGGCAGTTTGAGAGCCAAGTACCCGGTTCCAGGAGTCGGTAAAGCTTACTAAGTCTATAGTCCTAGGGCCAGCTATTCAGGATAGCTTGTATCAGAAGTAATAGAATGGTGAGTATCGATCGAAGGGGAACCCACCTGTCAAGTTTGATTAATTTATTTTAAGCGATCAAAAAGTTTTTGAATTAAGGAAGACATTTTCACCCAAACGCTTGGACCTATAAAGGCGCATCTACATGTACCCATCATAAAAAAGCCACCTGCCAAGTTTTATTAACTTATTTTAAGCGATTCTGTATGATATGCTGGTTACGAGATATTGTGGATGGACAAACAGACGGATGGATGCAGTGATTACTATAGGTCTTCTATCTTTCGGTGCTGGGCCCTAATAAACCTTTCACCTCTGTAATTGTAGAATTTCAATTTCTTACAAAGTAACTACATATACCGATCAGTGCTGTAACTTAGTGAGTGCCCTGATGCAAATGCAATTGAAAATCAATGAGGGCATGTGGATCTCACCAGTCAGATGCCCTTGCGAGCATGCCAATTTTTCGTGCTTGGGAAAACTATCAGTGCCTTGAATATTTATAAATCCAGTTTGTTGATTTTCATTTCATGTCATTGTGTAATACAAATTTATACAATTTCAGACTGATGGCCACTGGATCCTGATAAAGCGCATCTTCATACTATATTTTATTATAATGCAAGTACATATCTTTATTTAAATCTTTGGCATGCCCTGGTGGCATTCACCTCTAAATGTTAAGTTACAGCACTGGATCATTTTGAAAATAATGTTGTCATCACAAGTTGGCAGCTCTGCAGAAGGTGGATGCTTCCTTCGATCGCAACAAATTTCATTCAAATCAGTTCGCAATGACCATCAGCTGATTAGCGCTTTCAACGATGAATTCCTGTCTCTCATTTTCAACGCTACAATACAGGGCAACTGTTGAATATTTTGAAATTAACTTGACTGCAAGCCACTGCTGCCTTTGGCTTCCAGTCAAACTAATTTCAAAATATTAAACAGAAGTTAGAATAAGTTTTATTTTTCATTCAGCATGTTCGGTGTCATTACTAAGAAGTATTATTTTAACATGAACTGCAATGCTTTGATTTGCGTCAAATTCAGAGCATGACAATACAATGTGAGAGGACATAACAGCCACAGCAAAATCTATCCATATTTATGTCGTAAAAACATCAAAATTTCATTAAAAAATCAGGTTTCCAGAGCATACACTTTAGTTCGGTGCTTCTATGATACATTTTGAGAATAATGACCTGAGCCCTTTCATCGACAAATCCCTGAAAAAGTAAATTCTTTACAATATAAAACTTATTCTGTTGAATATTTTGTAATTAATTCGACTGGAAGATGTTGCAGCTACGGTTTTCAGTCAAATTAATTTCAAAATATTCAACAATTTTCCTGCACGATTGCCTTGAAATTGGGATATGGGGAAAGGGTTAAGAATGAGTTTCAGCAGAATTTGTTAAAACTTAAAAGATAAAAGATGTTTCCAGAAAATAGAATTATCATGAGTGATTATGGTCATGTTCCGGAAACCAGATAACGATATGCTAAGGGAGGCAACTCTGCTAAATAGAGATCTCGCCAAACCTAAATCAGGCTTATCATGAGTGATTATGGTTATGTTCCGGAAACCAGATAACGATATGCTAAGGGAGGCAACTCTGCTAAATAAAGATCTCGCCAAACCTAAATCAGGCTTATCATGAGTGATTATGGTTATGTTCCGGAAACCAGATAACGATATGCTAAGGGAGGCAACTCTGCTAAATAAAGATCCCGCTAAACCTAAATCATGCTTATCATGAGTGATTATGGTTATGTTCCGGAAACCAGATAACGATATGCTAAGGGAGGCTACTCTGCTAAATAAAGATCTCGCCAAACCTAAATCATGTTTATCATGAGTAATTATGGTTATGTTCCGGAAATCAAATAACGATATGTTAAGCGAGACAACTCTGCTAAATACAGATCTCGCCAAACCTCAATCATGTTTATCATGAGTGATTATGGTTATGTTCCAGAAACCAGATAACGATATGCTAAGGGAGGCAACTCTGCTAAATAAAGATCTCGCCAAACCTAAATCATGTTTATCATGAGTGATTATGGTTATGTTCCGGAAACCAGATAACGATATGCTAAAGGAGACAACTCTGCTAAGTAAAGATCTCGCCAAACCTCAATCATGTTTATCATGAGTGATTATGGCTATGTTCCGGAAACCAGATAACGATGTGCTAAGGGAGGCAACTCTGCTAAATAAAGATCTCACCAAACCTAAATCATGCTTATCATGAGTGATTGCAGGAAATGTCAATTTCCCTTTCTCCGAGATCTAACAATACTCACCATTCTGTTACTTCTGATATACAGCTGGCCTTGACAGCTGGCTCTAGGACTATAGACTTAGAAAGCTTTACCTACTCCTTGGAACCCGGTACTCGGCTCCCAACTGCCGAGTACCCGTCTACCATAGAGCTCATATTGTTTGCATAGCCACCAAACAAGAGAAATCCATGGCTTGACTCCGTGGGGCTGGGAGGCTGGGTCCGTAACAGAATGGTGAGTATTGTTAGATCTCGGAGAAAGGGAAATTGACATTTCCTGCATTCTCCATCGATCAATACTCACCATTTTGTTACTTCTGATATTCACCAGATTTGATCAGTAACCTGGTGGGAAGGGGCAAGCCATAAATGCTACTTTTGCCCCTTGGAGAAAGATTTAGACTTAAAACTTGACTAACGGAGACCTAAAAGGACTGTCAAGTTAGCGGAACCGAATCACATTCACGTCACTGCCCCCCCCTTTTTCCTCCTAAGAAAAGGGAGAGAACTCACGAACATGTATCTCGCCTGAAACACAAATATGCCAAGAGGGTTAAAAGCTCCTTGCATATTCCCATGTATTAGCCTGGGAATGAGCATGAATATATACGATGAATGAACATGATATATAGACATAATACAAAAAACTCTCACTAATGAATTACCTTATGATAATTGGACTTCAGACGTACCGCCTCCAACCATTCACTGGTCCGGCCATCAGTGACACAATCTGGTTGTCATCCTCACGCTCGACCATGCCTGCTTTAGGTTCTTTTCTAACCGAAGTGAAAAAAGGGTGAAGAGCAGTGTGGTCACTTAACTATCATCTCAAAACAGCTAAAGCGAGTGGATTGGTTGAGTCTGACACATCCCTCATATAGTAATCCGTAAATGAGGACTCACAGTGCCATTGTGCAACGGCCATGATGTCCTCTAACGGAACACCACTGTAAAGGGCGGTCGAGGCGGCTATTCCTCTAACATCGCGTGCCCTTGCGCCTTGCACCTTGTGCCCAGTCGCCATCTCATGAGTAGTCTGAATGCATTCGACTACCCAATGAGAGATAGTATCCATGGATGCGGCGCCATAAGGCTTCTTATGGCAGATCCACAGATGTCTATCGTTCGACCGTAATGAGTCAGTCCGTTTCTTGTACTTAGTCAAAGCACGGACCGGGCACCAGACACAGGCATCACGATCAAACCTAGTCAACTTCGGTATTATGATCGGTTTGCCGGGATATCTCAAAGATTGATTCTTTGACATAAACTCTGCTCTTGGCAGAAGACGCAGACCCTTTCCAGAAACAATAAATCGGTCCCTCTCTGCCGAAAGCGCATGGATCTCACTGCGCCTTCTAGCTGAGGAAGCTGCCAATAGAAAGACCGCCTTTAGAGTCAAATGCTTTAGACTAGCCGAACGCAACGGTTCGAAAGGGTGCTTGGCCAGTACATTAAGCACTAAAGATAGACTCCAGGTTGGAATGACTACCGGTTGTCTCGGTCGGAGATTGCTCATTCCCTTCACCATCACATTTAACTGGGCCACCTCTGGACTATCCCTGTTGGCTAGACAAGGGATAACGGATGCCAAAGCTGACTTGTATCCAGCAATTGCGACGGGAGCTAGTCCTGAAAAGAACAGCTCACAGATAGTCTGCTATTTGCTGAATAGTGGATTGAAAGGTATCAATACCCTTTTCTTCACACCAGTCTGCAAATCTGTTAACCGTGTTGTTATATGACTTGAAGGTTGACCTCCTTCTCGCAGCCGCGATGAAATCAGCAGCTTGTCGAGAAAAGCCTTCCGACGTGGAATGTTTGATAACATGCACGCAGTCAATTTGAACATTTCGGGACGCTCGTGTAGGAAGCGTCCCTTGGCCTGGGAGATTATGTTTTCCACCAGCAGATCTAGCAGATCCGTGAACCACGCCCTGCTTGGCCAATACGGCGCTATTAGCAGGACCAGACACGGTTCTTCCCTGATCTTCACCAATACCTTCGGCAGAAGAATGGTGGGTGGGTACGCGTAAGTGTGCATCCCTCTCCAGCTTATCGCCAGAGCATCTGTATCGACGGCATTTGGATCTGGAATCGGCGAGACATAAGTCATGATTTGAGCATTTTCCCTTGTGGCGAACAAGTCCATGTTGGGTTTGCCCCAATACTCGAAGATCCTTCGCAGAACTGGAGGGTTGAGGGACCATTCTGTTGGCAGAATTCTCTGTCTGCGAGACAAAGCATCCGCCAGAATGTTCAATCGGCCAGGAATGTGAGCTGCTTTCAAAACAACCGAGTAATTCCTGCACCATTGAATCAAGTTCCACACTTTGATACACAGTGTGGGTGACCTGGTCCCGCCTTGGCGATTTATGTATGATACTACCGTCGAGTTGTCCGACCGTATTAATATCACCTTGGCCCTGATCATCAGAAGAAACTCTTCCAACGCCAGTTCTACTGCCATCATTTCCAACAGATTGATATGCAGCTGACTCTCTTGGAGAGTCCATGTGCCTGAGACCTGCTCTCCCAGGCAGGCACCCCACCCCTCCAGCGATGCATCCGTGTACACGGACAGCTGGGGGTGGAGTAGCTGCAGCGAAACCCCTACTAGGAGATTCTGACGCTTTTCCCACCATACAAGATGCGACATTATCGGCTCCAAAACTGGTACCAGTTTTGACAGGGGTTCTGTTCTCTGTTTCCACAGACATCAGATACAACTGGATAGGTCTTCGCATTAGAGCAGCATACGGGATCACCTGCTCCATGGAGACCATCATGCCCAGCATCTGAAGAAACCGCCTCGCCTGAATGTGGTTTCCCACTCGAAAACCACCACTCCGGGCTCTGACGGGTAAACCCTGCCCTCCTCGAGATCGAATCGCATCCCCAAATAAATGAAATGTTGAGTGGGCGTCAACTCGGATTTCTCCTTGTTGACTATCCAGCCTAGATCTGAAAGTAACTTCAGAGTCAGAGCAGTATCCACGTTCAACCTGGCTGCCGAGTCTGCCTTGATCAGACAGTCGTCTATGTAGGTGTGTAGCGCCACGTTCTCTTTTCTGAGAAACGCTGTCACCGCAAGGACCACTCTTGTGAAAACCCTTGGAGCTGTCGACAGGCCAAATGGGAGAACAATAAACTCCCATACTTGATTCTGAAACGCAAATCTCAGAAACCTGTGACAACTCCTGTTCATCGGAATGTGGAAATATGCATCTTTCAGATCGATCGATACACACCACATTCCCTTCCTCAATCCTGCCATTACCGACCTCTGCGTTTCCATCTGGAACCGAGGCGTATGGATAAACCAATTTAATGGCCTGAGATTGAGTACGGGTCTCCATCCCCCTGTGCTCTTGGGGACAAGGAACATATTGGAATAGAAGCCTGGAGTGTTCTGGTTCGCTGGTTTTATTGCTCCCTTCAGAAGCAAACCCGACACTTCGTTTTGAACGGCTTCTAACTTGTCTGGTTCCCGTGGTACGGGTGTCCAGACAGATTCTGCGGCGGAAAGTCCCACCACTCCGGCATGTACCCCTGGGATAACCATCCCAGGACCAGACTGTCTGACGTCACACCTCGACGAAACGCATGAGCCTTCCACCCACCATAGACGCCTCGCCGTCTAACGGGGTTGTCCGGCTCGCGGTCCGCTCTCTCCCCCCCCCCCCCCCTTTCTTAACGAGAGAGAGAGAACCATTTCCGTCCTGGCTCGGCAGGTATAACTGGCACCGCTGTTCCTGTCGCACAGGTGCGGTCCAGGCGGATATGAAGGGAGCTTTTGTAGCCTCAGGTACGATTCGCTCCATTCTTTCCGCCCTTGGAGGACTTACCCTTACCCTTCCCGCCTTTAGGGCGATCCGGAGCAACATTGGGGATGGTAGGGGCCTCCACAACCTTCCTGGCTTTCTTAGCCGGCGGCGGCTGAGAAAATCCAGATGAAGCAGAAGTCACAGCAGGCTTAGCTTTCACCTTGCCTTTCTGCTTCTTCGAAGGTTGGCCAGCTAACGGCTTCCCTACAGCCCCTAGTGCCCTCTAGCAGTGTCCTCTAGGATGGCCCGCGCCTGGCCACCGAAGATGCTAGGCCCTGTCAGGGGTGTCCCAAGAAGACGCTCCCTGACTGCCGTAGCCGAACGCATATGGTCAAGAACCATTTGCCTCCTGGACTTTGTCACACGCGCTTGCACCCTTGCCAGTGCCTCCATAGACAGCACCATGCCGTCATTGATGCACGAAAGCGCCACAGGTGGCACAGGGTGGCCTGCCCCCGCTTCAGCCCACACCGACTGAAGAAGGCGATACGAATGGTTGACAGCACTCATAGCTGCCCTCACACCCTCATCGCATAGGGACAGGACTTCCTCCTGGTGTGCCTGGGACTTGTCCACAAGTGCCGGACCGGGGCCACCCGCTCCAGCACTCTGAACACCCAGAACCAATCGGTCATCCTCGGTGACCGACGGTACCACACAATATCTGTCGTATTCCCCCCGCGGAATACGACACCTTGCCCGCACCTCCCTGGAGGCCGCAGGGAGCTGGCCCTTGGTCATGAGCTGCTTGCTATAAATAGCATCCAGCAACTCTATGAACCGTGGATCCAGTCCAACCGACTGGATCCGGGCTGTGGGCAAGATCCCCGTCCGAATCGATGCAACCGATGGACGGGGCGCATCCTCCTCGGCCGTGGCCGAAACCAGACAGGTCAACCCTGGCTAGCCAAGCCAGGGCCTCCGACCAGTCTACTTCCGAGGACACACCCGTGAACACGTCACTCATTGACGCGTTCACGGGCCTGCCAGCCACGGCCTCCCGGCAAGGAGCCGCGGCTGACACACCAGGCACTCCGGTACCAAACGGTTTCGCCGCCACCCTATGAAACACACCAACCAGTCCATGGGGTAGGTCCGCCCGGAAAACTGTGCGGACCCGTAGCAGACGCGGAACCGTGGCCAGACACGGGCGCCAACGGCACCCCATGTCTGACCGCCGGACCAGGCGAGATAGGTGAGTACCACGCCCGGCCCGGCACACCGGTCACCGTATCGGCTGGCGTCAAACCAACCCTCACGGGACCGGTGCCTGGTACCAGAGTGGCCTCACCCACGGGCGGAGCCGCTGCCCTGGCTTGCGCCAAGCCAGACAAATGGAGGACGGTTCCGTCCAGGACGGAATCGACCTCCATATTCTCCACCCGTGGCATCACAGGCCGCAGCAACCTCTCCTCCTCGTCTTCAGACTCCGAAGAGTCGTCACTAGACGAGGAAACTCCTACACCTGACGGACCGGCCACCGCTACTGGACCACCCAGAGGTGGCCGCAGAGAGACAGAACCCGTCAGGCCGGAGCCCGACAGGACCGCCAGACGAGATGGCCCCCTCGGTAACCAGTCCAGAACCCTGTCCTAGGACAGGATCCGTACCAGGCATGGGGAGAAACTGTCCCCCCCCCCCAACCTTCGGCAGCAGGGACGACACCAGCGTGGGCAGAACGCTATGCAGAAAACCATGCATAGCCGGACCGAACCACGCCGGCAGTGCCATCTCAGCCACCTCCAGCTGGGGACGTGGAGAGCCCCCCCACCGCCCGAACCGGATGCTCCACGATTCACCTTCGGACCGCCTGACCCAGCCACATCCTTCTGGGCAAGGAACTTTAACATCACTTCCGCGGACCACACTGCACACACACTACACCTACTATCAAGGTTACATGGCGTACACCTAAAACAGACATGGTCCATAAACAGGACCCGTACGAATTTGTGGCACACGTCACATGATGGCGGGGCTGGCTTGGCCTATAAATACGCACACACCTACAATAAGCAAGCGGAACGATACACAGATGGAAGGCAGACAATTAATTTTCAAATAATTTGACCATAAATTAACTGTAACCCTCCCGCACCCCACCCCCGCAACGCTACAGCAAAGATCGCATTGACTATGACGACAAGAACGATGCGGGCATAAATACACCCATAATTGATCCTCCAGGATGTATAAAGGAACCAGGAATCATATTGCATAGCATTCGGGGTATATTTACCAATCAATATAAATTATACTCCTAACGAAAGCCGAAACGATATGTGAAGAAACAACAAAATGTAAACA
This sequence comes from Chaetoderma sp. LZ-2023a, assembly GCA_034401795.1. Taxonomy (NCBI): domain Eukaryota; kingdom Metazoa; phylum Mollusca; class Caudofoveata; order Chaetodermatida; family Chaetodermatidae; genus Chaetoderma; species Chaetoderma sp. LZ-2023a. Next base: position 128,730,369 of record CM067367.1, read on the forward strand.
AACTGCTGTACCACACGGTAAAACCGCAGACCGCACATCTAATCAAGAATTTTGAAACCACCGATCATTGCAAACCGATCGTGATAACACGTAAACCTGAACATTCCAAAGTTTCCGGTACCATTTTTAGTACGCAGCACCCAGAACAAGATGCGCGAATTAATGAAAAAATTCTTCTTCCCATAAACATCCGAGCCTCACGGGTGTGACGTCACACGCTCGGATCCTACGGAGAACGACGTCAGCCGACATTCGTGTTAGAAATACTGTAGCAAACACCTATTTTCATATCTGCTGATCGCCTGTTGGGGTTTAAAGAAGGCGATCATCCGGCATATCTCGTTGTTAACACACGTCCCAGATTCTATGGGGTCAGAAATTGGAACATGCGACACAACGAAATTTAGAGACCTAAGTCTTTTAACTATGGATAATAAGGAATTATACAACCTGGTTATCATCGGCGGTATCCATATTATCCAATTATCCTTGTAAGAGAACCTAGCTACCACAATCACAGACAAAAGACTTAGATATTAATCCTGAATCTTTCCACTGCGAATCAAGCATGTACGCTCTTGTTGCTATGCTATGGTAGACGGGTACTCGGCAGTTGGGAGCCGAGTACCCGGTTCCAAGGAGTCGGTAAAGCTTTCTAAGTCTATAGTCCTAGAGCCAGCTGTTAAGGCCAGCTGTATATCAGAAATAACAGAATGGTGAGTATTGATCGATGGAGAATATGGTTATGTTCCGGAAACCAGATAACGATATGCTAAGGGAGGCAACTCTGCTAAATAAAGATCTCGCCAAACCTCAATCATGTTTATCATGAGTGATTATGGTTATGTTCCGGATACCAGATAACGATATGCTAAAGGAGACAACTCTGCTAAATAAAGATCTCGCCAAACCTCAATCATGTTTATCATGAATGATTATGGTTATGTTCCGGAAACCAAATATCGATATGCTAAGGGAGGCAACTCTGCTAAATAAAGATCTCACCAAACCTCAATCATGTTTATCATGAGTGATTATGGTTATGTTCCGGAAACCAAATAACGATATGCTAAGGGAGGCAACTCTGCTAAATAAAGATCTCGCCAAACCTAAATCATGTTTATCATGAGTGATTATGGTTATGTTCCGGAAACCAGATAACGATATGCTAAGGGAGGCAACTCTGCTAAATAAAGATCTCGCCAAACCTCAATCATGTTTATCATGAGTGATTATGGTTATGTTCCGGAAACCAAATAACGATATGCTAAAGGAGACAACTCTGCTAAATAAAGATCTCGCCAAACCTCAATCATGTTTATCATGAGTGATTATGGTTATGTTCCGGAAACCAGATAACGATATGCTAAAGGAGACAACTCTGCTAAATAAAGATCTCGCCAAACCTCAATCATGTTTATCATGAGTGATTATGGTTATGTTCCGGAAACCAAATAACGATATGCTAAGGGAGGCAACTCTGCTAAATAAAGATCTCGCCAAACCTCAATCATGTTTATCATGAGTGATTATGGTTATGTTCCGGAAACCAAATAACGATATGCTAAGGGAGGCAACTCTGCTAAATAAAGATCTCGCCAAACCTAAATCATGTTTATCATGAGTGATTATGGTTATGTTCCGGAAACCAGATAACGATATGCTAAGGGAGGCAACTCTGCTAAATAAATATCTCGCCAAACCTAAATCATGTTTATCATGAGTGATTATGGTTATGTTCCGGAAACCAGATAACGATATGCTAAAGGAGACAACTCTGCTAAATAAAGATCTCGCCAAACCTCAATCATGTTCATCATGAGTGATTATGGTTATGTTCCGGAAACCAGATAACGATATGCTAAGGGAGACAACTCCGCTAAATACAGATCTCGCCAAACTTCACTCATGTTTATCATGGGTGATTATGGTTATGTTCCGGAAATCAGATAACGATATGTTAAGCGAGACAACTCCGCTAAATACAGATCTCGCCAAACTTCACTCATGTTTATCATGGGTGATTATGGTTATGTTCCGGAAATCAGATAAGGATATGTTAAGGGAGACAACAGGAATTCTCATAAGGGTCCTTTTGAGGGTATATACCCCCAAAATCCAGCTTGGGAACCCCAAAAGTAGTGGCTGAGAGTCCCATGGGACCCCTGAAAATCTGGTATGATTGTGTTATACTAAGTAGTTTTATAGGCTTTTGCACAAAAATACCTACACAATCTAGCAAGGGACCACCATTGTACCATTTAATTTTAGTATGGATGAGAAATACTGCTTGGGAATACCAGATTATCTGTTTGGGACCCTCAGATTTCAGCTTGGGACCCCCAGATTTCAGGGTGTGTGGTGACTTCCTGGGACCTCCAGAACTTAGATGCCATGAGAAACACTGGGGAAACAGCTCTGCTAAATAAAGATCTCGCCAAACCTCAATCGTATTGCACATGTCATGCTCCTGACACAAATTTGCCTGGGGATGCGAGAAGAATGTCTAACTTACATACCCACCTAGCTGCCGCCACATATTTCACCAGACTACATCGTATTCAAGGAGACGGCTAAATATTCATCTAATGTATACCTCGATACCTCGCTGAAGGTTTTAACCTATTAACCCTCGAATTTATTCAAGAAAATTTCAATTTTCTCATAGATGTTTATTTGCAGACAAAGAGAAGACTATTTTTGAAAGTTTACTACTGGAATCACTGGCTCGGTTATGAAGCCAGTCATTCTCTGCAAATGACCATTTCTCAAGATGACTGCAGAAGCCAATTTTGGCTGATATGAGGGTTACAGACGCGTCTTATTAATACCCTCTCATTGTGCTCAAACGATTGATTTACTTTGTTGACGTAGTTACGGATTAACTGTGAATTTGTTATCCTTGCCACTCCAATGTTTATCTAAATTGACTTTGAAATCTAGTACGGTCATGGAGATCATGTACTGTGGTAAGGCATTCCTAAGGAACCACATGCTTTGTGAACATAAACCCTCTAATATCTTTGTTAGATCGCTCTTTGTAGACCTTTAGGCTGTGCTCTCTTGTTACTGTCGAGTCTCAGTTTGCAAAACTTTGTACTGTCTATATCTTTGATGTTCTTTAACCCTTACAACTCTGGTGTCAAGATTTTTAATTTTCAAATTAAATCAAAAGATGAACTGGTGTTCGTTTTTCAATAAGTTTGGTGGGAGATTGTGTTGTCGTAGACAGCAACATCTTCCAGCAAAATTATTGAAAAACGTACACCAGTTTCTTTGGCCTTGACACAGTGACAGTAAAATATAGAATATTGACATCAGACTGCTAAGGGTTGATCTTAAATGTTTCGATTGCATCACGTTTGATGGATTCCTATAATAAATGTATATATAATCATAAAATAGCAGCAAATAAAGTTTATTTGATTTGATTTAAGATTCTTCACGTATAATTCTGCTTGAATATTCGATCTCACACCACGCTCGCATCCTCCAGATCTGGTATCACCATAGCGTTGTAGTCTCAGAAACATTTACTTGTAGGTGAATGGTAATTTTTTTAGACGTACACACTATTTTTGCATTTTTTTCATGGTATACTTCTATTGACAATATTCGATAACGATGAAATGATGTCAATTTAGTAGAAACATGACAATGATTTCTGCTCTCTCTCTCTCTCTCTCTCCATTAGGAACTTTGACCAATTTATTAAATAAAATCAATAGCTAAATTTCGTAGGCCCTATTAGGATATTTAAAAATTATTACAAACTCACTCACTCGCTGAAACTGTAGAAATCAGTCAGTGAAGTCCGAAGAGTTGCCGTTATTTTACATTCTCTGCACAAAGGCTTTCAGAGCGTTAAGTTTGAGATTATTCAAGCTTGTGATTACTGAAAACAAAATGATGAGGAGCGTTTCATAAAAGACACTTGTTAAAGACGGTCTTTGTCCGACTGAGCCAGACAGCGATGAGACCGAATCATCTTTCATTTGTCAACAGCTAAACATGTGCTCTTGTTTTGAGAGGAGAATGACACCTTGCCAAACCAGAGGATAAAATATAATTTAATTTGGATTAACAGTTTTGCATCAAACTGATTTCTAAATTCATAGCGTGTTAAATAATGAATAATAACTATTAGGATACTTTGTAACTTTAGAAAAACATTTGGGTATTATTTTACGCAATAAAATACGAAGGTTTCTTTTAGCGTGTTCCTGATTTAATGGCCGCCCGCATTAAACGAAAACTGGTATCGAAATTCCACTTTAACATATTTAAGTTTTCTTACTAAAATGGAAAGCTATCGTTTAAATCTTCTGATGGTCATGTTTTGTACAATACTGCCGTCTGCAATGCTGCGAAATTCTGACAGATTTTCTGAAGAAATGCTTGTCAGACCACTTCCTAATGGGATGGTTTATTCACATTTCCAGTTTACCACAACATGGGACATCGACTTGAAAGGCTCAGATCAGCAATGTGAGTTCAAAGAAAAATTGTAGCTTCTAGCAACAATTGCAACCAACATGATCAATCCGATCCACTGATACTCATAACGACTATATCTTGATTCTGTTTTTACCCTCTAATATGAAAATAGGCGTTGCCTATAAGTTATACTATAATAAGCGAACGCAGACACCATTTATTGCTTAAATAAACAGGAAGAATTTGTATATGGTCGAAATGTCCTAAATATGTATGCCCATGTATAGTACATTTGAAGCTAATTTTTCATCATGCTTGGAGAGCATTCTGGTAAATCCAGTCCACGATATTCACACCAATGCGTATGGCCATTGTCAGCGATATCCGCCAGTATTGGTGCATCTTTTAGCTCCGGGGCTACACCATTAATATTTGCACCAGTCCAATGACGTTATAAAATTTGTACCGACCTATAGTGGTGCGCCTTGCTATTTGGTGAAATACAAACAAGTTCATAGTAACTATGATGTCATAATGAAATGTCGTCCGCTAGAATTTTTAGATCGCGTTTATCCAGACATAAGCTACAAAAAATGGGAATTAATGCATGTCGGCGAGTAAATACATGAATGTACATTCCATCCGGGTGCGAACCGCGTGGTACCCAGCCTTAAATGTCTTGCTATCGGCGCTAAATACATACCACATTGACAACAATGACTTGCCACGGCCATGAGTGTTAAAAATAATACGAGACAGTCAACCAAACCTCATATTGCATTTACAAGACCCATAAATAGGAATAAATAAAGCGTTCATCTGGTCTGCGTCAGACTTTAATCACTACATTCTAAAGTAAATGTACACTATTTCATGATAACAATAGCACACAAATTTTGGACATTAAAAATGTGCAGTAGGTTGCCCTAAAACAATGAGAGGAACATACGCATAATGAAGTACCATATCCCATAATGCAACGGGGTGTGGGGGGGCCATGAAGAAACCACAAAAGCTATATCAGAAACCGAAAGCAAAACAAAGCTCACGACCGGAAACGAAGCTTTCTCAGTCGCATGGTATATGTATTTTAGCCTGGTTCCCTGTCTCATTTTCTGTAGATTTTTTCCTCATTACACGTACGTACATGTTATCTATATATGCTCACGTCGTTCGAGATGGCGTCGCGCGAAGCCATCGCTCACTGCGTTCGCTAATATGGAAATAGGCGTTGCCTATAAGTGAAAGCAGACACAATTTATTGCTTGAATAATAAGACAAATTTGTATAGGGTCGAAATGTCATAAATACATATGCCCATGTATAGTACATTTGAAGTAAATTTTTCATCATGCTTGGAGGGCATTCCGGTAAATCCAGTCCCACGATATTCACAACAATGCATATGCACATTGTCAGTGATATCCGCCAGCATTGTTGCATCATTTACCATTAAATATTTGCACCAGTCCAATGACGTTATAAAATTTGTACCGACGTATCGCGGTGCTCATCGCTATTTGGGGAAATACATACGAGTTCATCGTAACTATGACATCATAATGAAATGTCGTCCACTAGAATTTTTAGATCGTGTTTATCCAGACATAAGGTACAAAAATCAGGAATTAAGGCATGCCTGCGCATAAATACATGAATTTGCATTCCATCCGGGCGAGAATGGCGTGGTACTGGACCTTAAATTTCCTGCTATCAGCTCTAGGTGCATACAACATTAACAACCACGACTTTCCACGGCCATCAGTGTTGAAAATAATACCAGACAGTCAACCAAACCTCATATTGCATTTACAGACGCATAAATAGGAATAAATACAGCTTTTACGTGGCCTGCTTCATACTATTTAATCGTTTTACATTCTGAAGTAAATGTACGCTATTTCGTGATAACAATATTATCACACAAATTTTGGACATTGAAAATGCGCAGTAAAACAACTATATGCATAATGAAGAACTGTATCCCATAATGCAAATGGGGGCCCATGAAAAAAACACAAAAGCTATTTCTCCTTCGATCAATACTCACCATTCTATTACTTCTGATAACAAGCTAGGAAGCTAGCTGGCTCTAGGAATCTAGAGTTAGTAAGCTGTACCGGCTCCTGGAACCGGGTACCCGGCTCCCAACAAATGGGTACCCGTCTGCCAGTGAGGCTCATTCTTGTTTGCATAGTAACAAGAGCGACATGCTTTTTTCCAATTGGATTGTCTTAGTCTTTTTCTTAAAGTTTCTAAGTCATTTCTGTGTTGTGATAGCTTAGTTGTTTGCTCTCAAAGGATTATTGGATTACCATGGAAGGAATCGTTGGAATCCAGGTTGTATATTTCCATGTTATTCCATAGTTATAAAAGACTTAGGTCTATAAAATTTTGTCTGTGTCGCATGTTCCAATTTCTGACCCCGAATCTGGGATGTGTGTTAACAATGAAATATGCCAGATTGGTCACCTGCCTTCACCCCAGGCGATCGGCAGATATAACATAAGGTGTTGGCTTACGGTTTTTGAACACGAAAATCGGCTGAGGTCGTTCTCCATATTATCCGAGCGGGTGACGTCACACCTGAGTTATCTCAGATTTTTATGTGAAGAAAATGTTTCATTAAGTCGCGCATCTGATTCTTGGTGCTGCGTACTTTATTGGTACCAGAAAAACTTGGAATTTTCAAGTTTTGCGTGTTATCACGATCTGTTTGCAATGATCGGTGGTTTCAAAATTCTTGATTTACATGTGTGGTCTGCGGTTTTACCGTGTGCTACAGCAGTTTGTTTACATCTTGTTGCTTCTTCACATATCGTTTTGGCTTTGTTAGGAGTATGATTTATATTGATTAGTAAATATACCCCAAATCCTACTCCATGGACTAGTGTTTTTCATGGGGTGGCGGTGGAACCGTACGGTACCGGAGTTCCTGGCATATCAGCAATGGCTCCTAGCCGGGAGGCCGTTGCTGGTAGGGCCGTGAACACGTCAACGGGTGACTTGACGTCAACGGGTGACGTGTTCACAGGAGTGTCCTCCTCGGAGACAGACTGGTCAGAGGCTCTGGCTTGGCTAGCCAGGGTAGACCCATCTGTGGTTTCGACTACGGCCGAGGAGGATGCACCCCGTCCATCGGTGGCATCGATTAGGACGGGGATCTGGTCCGGATCCAGTCTATTGGACTGGATCCAAGGTTTATGGAGTTATTGGATGCTATTTATAGCAAACAACTCCTGACCAAGGGCCAGCTTCCTGCGGCCTCCTAACCGGGCAACCTAAGAAGCAGAAGAAGCACAAAAGCAAGGCGAAAGCTAAGCCTAGTGGTGCTTCTGCATCTACTGGGTCTTCTCAGCCACCTCCGGCGAAGAAGGTTGTGGAGGCCCCTACCCTCCCCAATGTTGCTCCTGATCGCCCGAGAGGCGGGAAGGGGAAGGGTAAGTCCTCTAAGGGCGGAAAGAAGGGAACGGATCGTACCTGAGCGTATGAGGGCTCCCTTCGTACCTGCCTGGACCGCACCTGTGCGACAGGAACAGCGGTGCCAGTTAGACCGGCCACGCCAAGACCAAAATAGTTCTCGCTCTCTTGTCAAGAGAGATGGGGGGGGGGGGGGGGGGGAAAGCGGATCGCGAGCCAGACACCCGCATTAGGCGTCGATGCGTCTATAGTGGGTGGCAGGCTCATGCATTTCGTCGATGCTTGGTGAGGTGTGACGTCAGACAGTCTGGTCCTGGGATGGTTATTCCAGGGGTACATGCCGGAGTGGTGGGACTTTCCACCACAAAATCTGTCTTTGGCACCTGTCTGGACACCCGTACCAAGGGAGCCAGACAAGTTAGAAGCCGTTCAAAAGGAAGTGTCGGGTTTGCTTCTGAGGGGAGCAATAAAACCAGCAAACCGAAACACTCCAGGCTTCTATTCAAACATGTTCCTTGTCCCCAAGAGCACAGGGGGATGGAGACCCATACTCAATCTCAGGCCATTAAATTGGTTTATCCATACGCCTCGGTTCCAGATGGAAATGCAGAGGTCGGTAATGGCGGGATTGAGGAAAGGAATGTGGTGTGTATCGATCGATCTGAAAGATGCATATTTCCACATTCCGATGAACAGGAGTTGTCACAGGTTTCTGAGATTTGCGTTTCAGAATCAAGTATGGGAGTTTATTGTTCTCCCATTTGGCCTGTCGACAGCTCCGAGGGTTTTCACAAGAGTGGTCCTTGCGGTGACAGCGTTTCTCAGAAAAGAGAACGTGGCGCTACACACCTACATAGACGACTGGCTGATCAAGGCAGACTCGGCAGCCAGGTTGAACGTGGATACTGCTCTGACTCTGAGGTTACTTTCAGATCTAGGCTGGATAGTCAACGAGGAGAAATCCGAGTTGACGCCCACTCAACATTTCGTTTATTTGGGGATGCGATTCGATCTCGAGGAGGGCAGGGTGTACCCGTCAGAGCCCAGAGTGGTGTCTCTGTTAGCCATCCTCAAGAGTTTTCGAGTGGGAAACCACATTCAGGCGACGCGGTTCCTTCAGATGCTGGGCATGATGGTCTCCATGGAGCAGGTTATCCCGTACGCTGCTCTAATGCGAAGACCTATCCAGTTGTATCTGATGTCTCTGTGGAAACAGAGAACAGAACCCCTGTCAAAACTGTTACCAGTTTTGGAGCCGATAATGTCACATCTTGTATGGTGGAAGGAGCGTCAGAATCTCCTAGTAGGGGTTTCGCTGCACCTACCCCACCCCCAGCTGTCTGTGTACATGGATGCATCGCTGGAGAGGTGGGGTGCCTGCCTGGGAGAACACCAGGTCTCGGGCACATGGACTCTCCCGGAGAGTCAGCTGCATATCAATCTGTTGGAAATGATGGCAGTGGAACTGGCGTTGGAAGAGTTCCTTCCGATGATCAGGGGCAAGGTGATATTGATACGGTCGGACAATTCGACAGTAGTATCATATATAAATCGCCAAGGCGGGACCAGGTCGCCCACTCTATGTATCAGAGTGTGGCACTTGATTCAATGGTGCAGGAATTACTCGGTTGTTTTGAAAGCAGCTCACATTCCTGGCCGATTGAACATTCTGGCGGATGCTTTGTCTCGCAGACAGAGAATCCTGCCAACAGAATGGTCCCTCAACCCTCTAGTTCTGCGACGGATCTTCGAGCATTGGGGCAAACCCAACGTGGACTTATTCGCCACAAAGGAAAATGCTCAAATCATGACGTATGTCTCGCCGATTCCAGATCCAAATGCCGTCGATACAGAGGCTCTGGCGATAAGCTGGAGAGGGATGCACGCTTACGCGTACCCACCCACCATTCTTCTACCGAAGGTATTGGTGAATGTCAGGGAGGAACCGTGTCTGGTCCTGCTAATGGCGCCGTATTGGCCGAGCAGGGCGTGGTTCACAGGAAAATCCTGTGCAGTTGCCCGAGATTCTGAACATAATCTCCCAGGCCAAGGGACGCTTCCTACACGAGCGTCCCGAAATGTTCAAATTGACTGCGTGGATGTTATCAAACAACGTTCCACGTCGCAAGGCTTTTCTAGACAGGCTGCTGATTTCATCGCGGCTGCGAGAAGGAGGTCAACCTTCAAGTCATATAACAACAAGGTTAACAAATTTGCAGACTGGTGTGAAGAAAAGGGTATTGATACCTTTCAATCCACTATTCAGCAAATAGCAGACTTTCTCTGTGAGCTGTTCTTTTCAGGACTAGCTCCCGTCACAGTTGCTGGATACAAGTCAGCTTTGGCATCAGTTATCCCTTGTCTAGCCAACTGGGATAGTCCAGAGGTGGCCCAGTTAAATGTGATGTTGAAGGGAATGAGCAATCTCCGCCCAAGACAACCGGTAGTCATTCCAGCCTGGAGTCTATCTTTAGTGCTTAATGTACTGGCCAAGCACCCTTTCGAACCGTTGCGTTCGGCTAGTCTAAAGCATTTGACTCTAAAGGCGGTCTTTCTATTGGCAGCTTCCTCAGCTAGAAGGCGCAGTGAGATCCATGCGCTTTCGGCAGAGAGGGACCGATTTATTGTTTCTGGAAAGGGTCTGCGTCTTCTGCCAAGAGCAGAGTTTATGTCAAAGAACCAATCTTTTAGATATCCCGGCAAACCGATCATTATACCGAAGTTAACTAGGTTTGATCGTGATGCCAGTGTCTGGTGCCCAGTCCGTGCTTTGACTAAGTACAAGAAACGGACTGACTCGTTACGGTCGAACGATAGACATCTGTGGATCTGCCATAAAAAGCCTTATGGCGCCGCATCCATGGATACTATCTCTCGTTGGGTGGTCGAATGCATTCAGACTACTCACGAGATGGCGACTGGGCACAAGGTGCAAGGTGTAAGGGCACACGATGTCAGAGGAATAGCCGCCTCGACCGCCCTTTACAATGGTGTTCCGTTAGAGGACATCATGGCCGTTGCACAATGGCACTGTGAGTCCTCATTTACGGATTACTATATGAGGGATGTGTCAGACTCAGCCAATCCACTCGCTTTAGCTGTTTTGAAACGATAGTTAGTGACCACACTGCTCTTCACCCTTTTTTCACTTTGGTAAGAAAAGAACCTAAAGCAGGCATGGGCAAGCGAGAGGATGACAACCAGATTGTGTCACTGATGGCCGGACCAGTGAATGGTTGGAGGCGGTACGTCTGGAGTCCAATTATCAATTATAAGGTAATTCAATAGTGAGAGTTTTTTGTATTATGGATGTGTATCATGTTCATTCATCTTATATATTCATGCTCATTCTCAGGCTAATACATGGAATATGCAGGGAGCAGTTAACCCTCTTGGCATATTTGGGTTTCAGGCGAGATACATGTTCGTGAGTTCTCTCCCTTTTCTTAGGAGGAAAAAGGGGGGGGGGGCGGTGATGCGAATGTGATTCGGTTCCGTGAACTTGACGGTCCTTTTAGGTTTCCGTTAGTCAAGTTTGAAGTCTAAAATCTTTCTCCAAGGGGCAAAATTAGCATTTATGGCTTGCCCCTTCCCACCAGGTTACTGATCAAATCTGGTGTGTATCAGAAGTAACAGAATGGTGAGTATTGATCGAAGGAGAATGAAGGAAATGTCGATTTCCCTTTCTCCGAGATCTAACAATACTCACCATTCTGTTACGAACCCAGCCTCCCAGCCCCACAGAGGCAAGCCATAGTTTTCTCTTGTTTGGTGGCTATGCAAACAATATGAGCTCTATGGTAAACGGGTACTCGGCAGTTGGGAGCCGAGTACCCGGTTCCCAGGAGTCGGTAAAGCTTTCTAAGTCTATAATCCTAGAGCCGCTGTCAAGGCCAGCTGTATATCAGAAGTAACAGAATGGTGAGTATTGTTAGATCTCGGAGAAAGAGAAATCGACATTTCCTTCACTCTCAGTCGCATGGTATATGTATTTTAGCCTGGTTCCCTGTCTCATTTTCTGTTGATTTTTCCTAATTACATGTACGTATATGTTATCTATATACGCTTACTTCTTTCGCTACAAATGAAGCTAATTTTTCATCACACTTGGAAAGCATGGAAAATCCAGTCCTCGATGTTCACAACAATACTTAGGCCTATTGTCAGCGATAACCAGTGTAGGCATTTATAGTTGAGCCAGTCCAATGACGTTATACAATGCGGCGCTCCTCGCCATTTGGGGGAAATACAAACAAGTACATAGTAACAATGATGTCATAAAGAAATATCGTCCGCTAGAATTTTCAAATCCCGTTTATCAAGACATAGACAACAAAAAGGGGAATTAATGCATGTCTACAGGTAAATACTTGAATAGACATTCCATCCATAACCACGACTTTCCACGGCCATGGGTGGGTGTCTGGGTGTGAAAAATAATTTAAAAATAGGCATTGCCTATAAGCGAACGCAGACACCATTTATTGCTTAAATAAATAGGACGAATTTGTATGGGGTCGAAATGTCCTAAATATGTATGCCCATCTATAGTATTTTGAAGATAATTTTTCGTCATGCGTGGAAGGCATTCTGCTAAATCCAGTCCACGATATTCACAACAGTGAGATCCGCCAGCATTGTTGCATCTTTTAACGGGGCCTAAACCATTAAAATAGTTGCACCAGTCAATGACGTTATAAAATTTGTACCGACGTATCGCGGTGCTCCTCGCTATTTATGGGAAATACAAACAAGTTCATAGTAACTCTGATGTCATAATGAAATATCGTCCGCTAGAATTTTTAAATTGCGTTTATCCAGACATAAGCTGCAAAAAACGGGAATTAATGCATGTCTGCGAGTAAATACATGAATGTACATTCCATCCGGGTGCGAATGGTGTGGTACCCGGCCTTAAATTTCTTGCTATCTTCGCTAAATACATACAACATTGACAATGACTTTCCGCGGCCATGAGTGTTAAAAATAATACGAGACAGTCAACCAAACCTCATATTGCATTTACAGACGCATAAATAGTAATAAATAAAGCTTTTCTCTGGTCTGGGTCAGACCATTTAATCTCTTTACATTCTAAAGTAAATGTACGCTATTCCGTGATAACAATATCACACAAATTTTTTACATTGAAAATGCGCAGTAGGTTGCCCTAAAACAACGAGAGAAACATACGCATAATGAAGAACCATATCCTATAATGCAATGGGGGCCCATGAAGAAACCACAAACGCTATATCATAAACTGAAACCGGTACCAAAAAAAAGCTCGCGACCAGAAACGAAGCTTTCTCAGTCGCATGGTATATGTATTTTAGCCTGGTTCCCTGTCTCATTTTCTGTTGATTTTTCCTCATTACATGTTCATACGTGTTATCTATATATGCTCACTGCGTTCGCTAATACAAGGCTGTGAACGATACCTCATGCTTGCAATTACATATACATAGAGGGAATTCTGGTAAATCCAGTCAACGATATTCACAACAATGCATCTGCACATCGTCAGTGATATCCTCCAGCATTATTGATTCTTTTACAGGGGCCTACACCATTAAATAGTTGTGCTAGTCCAATGATGTTTTAAAATTTGTACCAAGTATCGCGGTGCGCCTCGCTATTTGGGGAAATACAAACAAGTTCATAGTAACTATGACGTCATAATGAAATGTCGTCCGCTAGGAATTTTAGATCGCGTTTATCCAGACATAAGCTACAAAAAATGGGAATTAATGCATGTCTGTGAGTAAATACATGAATGTACATTCGATCCGAGTGTGAATCGCGTGGTACTAGGCCTTAGATTTCCTGCTATCAGCGCTAAATACATACTACATTGAGAACAACAACTTGCCACGGCCATAAGTGTTAAAAATAATACGAGACAGTCAACCAAACCTCATATTGCATTTACAAGACCCATAAATGGGAATAAATAAACCTTTAATCTGGTCTGCATCAGACTAGTTAATCGTTTTACGTTCAATGACGTTATAAAATTTGTACCGACGTATCACGGGTGCTCCTAGCTATTTGGGAAAATACATACAAGTTCATCGTAACTATGACGTCATAATGAAATGTCGTCCGCTAGAATTTTTAGATCACGTTTATCCAGACATAAGCTACAAAAAACGCATGCCTGCGCATAAATACATGAATTTATATTCCATCCGGGTGAGAATGGCGTGCTACCGGACCTTAAATTTCTTGCTATCAGCGCTAGGTACATACGACATTAACAACGACGACTTTCCACGGCCATCAGTGTTAAAAAAATAATACCAGACAGTCAACCAAACCTCATATTGCATTTACAGACGCATAAGTAGGAATAATAAATACAGCTTTTACGTGGCCTGCTTCATACTATTTAATCATTTTACATTCTGAAGTAAATGTACGCTATTTCGTGATAACAATATCACACACATATTGGACATTGAAAATGCGCAGTAGGTTGCCCTAAAACAACTATGGGAACATATGCATAATGAAGAACCGTATCCCATAATGCAATGGGGGCCCATGAAAAACCCCACAAAAGCTACATGTCATAAGCCGAAACCGGAACCAAAGAAAATCTCGTGACCGGAAACGAAGCTTTCTCAGTCGCATGGTATATGTATTTTAGCCTGGTTCCCTGTCTCATTTTCTGTTGATTTTTCCTCATTTCTGGCCAATTGAGTTGTGTCAAATATTTGACATGCAGGGGCTAATTTGGAGGTGCATGAGCTGGGTGTGGGGGACGGGTATGGGAAGGGGATCTCCTTCACGTCTGCTATTGGATGGAATTCAACCAAATTTGGCATGTGGGTTATCCATGTCAATATGAAGTGCATGGCAGAATGAGCACCTTTAAATTTGGGACTGGTGTAGTGTGGGTGTGGCCTGGGAGGGGTGGGTGGGGGGGGGGGGTGTCGAGTGCCCCACATGGTAGAAATTATATGAACCAGTCAGAAATTTGAGATCATTTCTAAAGCATTTGTTACCTTCCTATTATTCTCTGTTCTGTTGGATTTCTGACTTTCTGACTCGGAAAAATTCCGACTGGCAAAGCAAAGCAAATTTCAGCTATGTATGCCTACTTGTTACCAAATCCAAAGTTGTTATTACACCACAAAAACATCCATTACCGTTCAATCACTACTTGCTAAATCAATTATCTGCGTTTAGCTATCAGAATAAAATTTTTATGCCTGCATACACACCTCCCCATGCCTATTCCTATTAATATGGACCCTTAACCAGACTAATGGTTAAGTCCATCTCCAGCATAATGACAGATATAGACTGGCACCAGTCTATAATCCCTCATAGTGACGCTTGTCACTAAGCGCGCTCGCGCATACGCACTGTAGCCCAAATAGGAAACAGATTCACTTTTCAATTATTCTGCAAGCAGAACAACTGCTAAAATATTCTGTAAGAGTTTTTTATGGTGTGTAGCCGTGTCAGCTACACTATTGTCTTCTATATTACCAAGGAATATGGCTAATATGAATTCAATCCTCCTTAAGTTTTGTTTAGGAAGTTTGTTAGTGGTATTATTGTATTTTATAACTATGTTCATATTGTTACCGGTTTTCGTGAAAGATCGAATTCTCGTTTCGTGGTAACTTAATTTCTATGCCTATATCATCATCATCATTCTCTAGCATTCGACCAAGAGCCCTTATCAATTTACTTCTAGTGCATTATAAAGATTTTCCTTTATCCCTATGCAAGTTTGTTTTCTTGTCGGTAGGGATTTTGATTTCAAATTTGAACCATTTTGGGTTTTTTTAGAAGTGCGTTTTATGTTCTAGTCTCCTTTTTACGATTTTGTAAGCGGTAGCTATCATTGTTACGCTTTTAACGTTTTAGGAGTCTGGTAAATCGTCAGATAGGATTTAATGTACGTCATCGATTTGTGATCGCCATCACTCAGCTGAATTTGCCGGACATGACTGTGTGAAATGTCCTTTTTTGTACCCTCATACCGGTCTTTACGGAGGGGGAATTCTCTTCACCGAATTCAGATGCCGTACTAGTTCTATTGCGAGATTTGAGTCATTCGCGTCGGTCTTGATCAAATCTTTGGACGAAAGGATATCTTCCGATTTAAGGAAACTAAGAAACAGGATGTTTCTTCCAGTTCTGACGATAGCCCGAGGACTAGCGAGCGTTCCCGCAAATGGGGGAAACCGATCCCTCTAACCTATGCAGGTTAATAAGTTTCCTTAGCAAAAGTCTAGAACGACCAAGCTCTCGAAGGTGGGCTCGTGTAGTGCACCGGGTCAAACCCACCTGGTCATTATGATTATGCCAATTTTCAATTTTCTGGTCAAGAAAGAAACCTGCTAATGGGGGGGAACCGTTGCCTCTAACCTCGATGCAGGTTAATAAGTTTCTTTAGCAAAGTCTAGAGCGACCAAGCTCTCGAAGGTGGGCTCGTGTAGTGCACCGGGTCAAACCCACCTATGACTTGAGGGTGAAGGGCATAACCCACAAGCAGTGGTAGCGGAGGCTGAGGCTGACGTCCATAAGGCTTATGCTAATGCCAATTTTTCGTTTATACAGGTCGTCAAGGTACTTTGTAGATCGCCCATTGCCAAGAATCCTAGTCTTGCTAGTTCTTCCGGTTCCGTTGTGGTGGACTCGGGTCCTCTAGATTCGGGTTTACTTCCTTTTTTCGCTTCTTCCGCTCCATCAGATTCCGTTTTAATTTCCAGTTTAGCAAGACATCCGGGTCGTCAGGATCTGGTTCTTTCTTCAGTTGCGTCCGTTTCCGGTAGGACTTCCGGTTTTGTAGGAAATCCAGGTCTTCAAGATCCAGTTATTACTTCCGTTCCGTCCGTTTCCGGTATGACTTCCTTTATTGTAGGACATCCGGGTCTTCAAGATCCGGTTCCTAGTTCCGTTTCCGGTTTCATGACCGCTTCCGGAAGAATGCATATCCGTGTTAGACCCGGCAGGCATTGCATTGTTCATCAATTTCCGGTTCCGGTTTTTCAGCTTCCTTTTTCGGTAATTCTGTACATCCGGGTTGTAGGATCTTGATCAGTTTCCGGTAGTCTACTTCCGGTTTATGCATTTTCGTTTCCTTTTTTCCACATCCGAATTTCGTACAGCCGGGGATAGGGTCATTTCCGGTTTTACCCGGCATTGCATTGTTCATCCATTTCCGGTTCCCGTTTTTCAGCTTCCTCTTATGGTAATTCTGTACATCCGGGTTATAGGATTTTGATCAGTTTCCGGTAGTATACTTTCGATTTATGCATAAATTTCCGTTTCATTTTTTCCACATCCGGATTTCGTACAGCGGGGAATAGGGTCATTTCCGGTTTTTCATGGATCTTTCTGGTGTTCTAGGATTATCTTCCGGGTCTGTCTTCCTGTTTTGGATTTCAGGTGATCGAGAACTTCCTGGGGTTCCAGTTTTGTTCTTCAGGTACTGTTTACATGTTCGCTTTCCTAGTCATCTTCTTGCCTAAGAATTAGTCTTATTTCTGTATTTGTTTAATATTGGGAATGTTTAATGGCTGAAAATATTCATACCGAGTCATTGCCAGTCTTGTAGTCTCTCTTGGAATTGTAGTCTATTTTTTCGTTTATCAGTGACACTTCAACGTAATTAAAGACTCTTCTGACTGGTTACCGTATGGGGTTTTTTGTTTTTGTTTTTGTTGCAGATTATTTTATATGTGCATTTCATCAGCCGATAAGTTAGTTTGTATTCTACGCATTATTTCGAGACATGATTTTTGCTTTCATCCAACTTTAGATGGCCAGTTGTCTTCGGGCCATTCAGCCTTTTTTCGCGCTCCTTTTACCTCTTATGTCGGCAGGTTGACATTTTTATTTATTAATTAATTATTTTATTCTTGCGTAAATCGTAGTCTAATTTTGTCAGTCGCTGAAAAGAATTAGATTCAGTAAAGGTTTCATAGGGATCATTATGAGTACAGGATTAATGTCTACAAGAACAATATTCGCTTAGAAAAGATAATCAATCGGATAAGAGGCAGGAAGGAGGAATAAAAGCCAAATTTTTCTTCTTCTGCGTTGACATAGTTTCGGTGAGTTCGTTTTGTTTTCATTTTTTCCAGATTTTTGTTTGTTTTCCCTTTTCTAGCGTAATTTTTGCTCTATTTTGACTGGGTTGCTGCGGGCCTTCGGACGGTGGTTTTGGGGGGGGGGGATTTGCTGGGTATTTTGGGGGCAGTTTGGCTGAGGGTAGTTGGTGAAGCCACCGGCAATTTTCAGTCTGATTATTCCCGGACTATTCGGTGGGTCTTGGGTTTTTGCTCGTTGAGGTTGTTGTCTGGCGGCGGGCCGGTTGGGGTGGGGTGGGGGTTGCGCTGGAGGGGGGAAGAGCGGCCGAGAATCTTTGGATTTAAGCAGCCACCAACTATTTTCGGTCAAAATGTTTTCAAGTCCAGAGATATTACAGTTGTCAGTATTCAGACAGTTAATATCAAGTATTAGTGTTCAATCTTTCCTTTTGGGATTTCTAACACAATGTCATTTGTTATTACAAAGATGAAATTATTAATGCTAAGACTATAAATAGAAGAATCAATAAATATATTAAAATCTTTTAAGTTTTCTGCCTCCTGGCATAAATATCGAATTGTTTAGGATATCTAATTTATCAGCAAGCCCGAGCGGCTAGGCAACCGTTGATGTATTCAATACAATTTTTTATTAGATCTCCTCCATTATTATACAATTTTTAAATTAGATAGTCTAATGTTTGCCATAGTTCTCTTAACAGGACCTTGTCATGCATTCTATTCGTAGAATTGTGATGACGGTCATCACAAGTAAGTTTCCGTTAGTTCATGTAGATCTCAGTTACATGATTTGGCTATATCTTGACTCTAAGCACTCCCATAGACTTACTATGGGTTTTTGGTTTGCAACGATATCTGGTTAAATCTCTATAAATAAAATTATCTATAATTTTTGCAGATTCTTTAGCATTTTTAATAAGTTAGGCTATACTGATATAAGCCTTTTTTGTCTCCATCAAAGTAAGCGGTATTATTAAAATATCCATAATAAACGTGAGTTACCTCTTTAGTGAGGGCTAAGCATTATGATATAGCCCAGGATTTTTGGTTGGAGCATCATGGCATATGTAATCTATGTGTTTTCTATGAGCAGTCCTCTTTAGCATATAGTAAGTTTGCCACTTCTTTAATGGCAGCCCTTATCAAAAGGGCTAGATATTCTTGGATCTAGAACCCTTCTCTGTAGTCTCTTTTTCCAAAATGGTCTTCTGTTCCTTCTTATCAGAAGCTATTAGCTTTAGAGGGCTTGTTGTTTTCTATGATTGTCAAGGAGTCTATAGAAGAGGCTCTTCTTTGGAAAGTAGATCCAGGCTTCTGTTCATTGGTTGGATTGTCTGATAGGCTTCTAAATCTCGATTCGTTCAGTCATTGCCATGGGGGTTTCTTTCATTTTTAGAAGGAGGAATGAGGTATAGTCTTATGGATCGTCCTCTAGTAGATCTATTCGCGGCCTCTGAATGCTCAGATCTTCTCTTACATGTCTCCTTTTCCGGACAGTCAAGCCCTGGCGGTGGATGCTCTGTCTCAGTAGTGGATAGGAATGTTCGCCTATGCCTTCCCTCTAGCGATTTTGATTCAGTTGGTCTTGAAGGTCAAGGATCAGGTTTGCGAAATTCTTCTGATAGCTCCCTTTTGGCCAAAGAGGATTTTGTGTTTAGACCTTATAGATTTTCTGGTAGATTTCCCTCTTCTTCTTCCAGTATCCCAGGATCCTCTATCTCAAGTAAGAGGTCTTTGTGTGCATCCAAATCCAATAAATGTTAGTCTGTGTGTCTGGGGAATCTCGAGTCTGAGGTCCTCGAGAATAAGGTTTCTTTTGATCTCAGGAAATTATTGTCGAGTTTACAAGGGTCGACTTAAAATTTTTGGTGAATGATGTTCAGACCAAGGTTTCGTGCCCGATTCTGTTTCTATACCCCAAGTATTAGAATTTTTATCGTATCTGTTTGATTATTCACATTTGTCAGTTATTACAGTCAGGGAGTATAGATTTTCTCTGGTGTCATCCCTTCCTTGTCTTCTGTATGCCGATGTCAAGGATACTAAGACTCTTAATAGTTTTATTAGAGGTCTAAGTAATATTTGTCCTCCGATTGCTAAGCCTTTACCTTCCTGGAGTTTGGCTTTGGTTCTTCAAGTTTTGGCAAGTCGCCATTTTGAACCTATTTCTTCTATCAGTATTAAGTTTTGTTTTGTTTTTAACTGTCAAAGCTGTTTTTCTTGTTGCTACAGCCTCTGCTAGAAGGCGTTCAAGAGATTCATGCTCTTTCTGCTGAAAAGGAGAGATTTATAGTTTCAGGGGACGGTTTGGTTTTATATCCCAGAAGGAATTTTTTATCTAAAACTCAATCTAACCTCTTTCCTGCTAGTCCGATCATTTAAAAATCTTTTTTGTCTTTCGCCATCCGATAAATTTTGGTGTACTGTTAGGGCATTAAGAACCTTCAATCAGCGATCAGATTTTATAAGAGTCGATCCATCTCATTTATGGTTTTCCTACGCGGAAGAGTTATCTAAGCCGGTCTCAAATTCTTCGATTGCCAGATGGATTTGTGAGACAATTAAGCTTTGTTATGAGATAGCCTCACCGGATCAAATTAATCTCTCCCTTATTAAAGCTGATGACGTTAGAGGTATGGCTACTTCTTTCGCTCTTTTTGACGGTTCGTCTTTAGATGAGGTCATGCAGGTGGCAGGATGGAAATCTGAATCCACCTTTACATCTTTTTATCTCAAAGACCAGAGTGCAGCAGCTTCCTTCTTTCGTAACATTACCATTTTTAACTAAAAAAGCCGAAGACTATTTACCAAGCACTTCCCACCATTTTCGTTAAGACTCTGCGTCTGTGAGAAATGGTGAGTCTTCTTTTGGTTTTTATTTATTTCTTTAAGTTCAAGTTTTCCTTATTTGCTAATCACGGTGTGATTGAGCTAAAGGCACTATTATGTTATGTTATTAACATTTGGATAAGATTGGTTTAATTTTTATCCTTGTTTGTTGATTCTCAAATCTCCTCCCACCTAATGTTTAAATGGGGCACTGACCAAATCTACGGGTTTAGCAAGTAGTGATTGAACGTTAATGGATGTTTTTGTGGTGTGATAACAACCCCCCCACAGACCCCCCCCCCTTGTGGGTTGGTCTGTTGTTTTATTAACCACTATAAAAACATACTTACCGTTCAATCACTCTACGACCCGGTCTCAGCCACCCCGTGTGGTAAGATTTGAGAATTGGACTTTAATATTTAGCACGTAAATTTAGAAAAGTGAAACTGTTTCCTATTTGGGTTCCAGTGCGCATGCGCGAGCGCGCTTAGTGACAAGCGTCACTATGAGGGATTATAGACTGGTGCCAGTCTATATCTGTCACTATGCTGGAGATGGACGTAACCATTAGTCTGGTTAAGTGTCCATATTAATAGGAATAGGCATGGGGAGGTGTGTATGCAGGCATAAAAATTTTATTCTGATAGCTAAATGCAGATAATTAATTTAGCAAGTAGTGATTGAACGGTAAGTATGTTTTTATGGTGGTTAATAAAACAGCAGACCAACCCACAAAGGGGGGTCTGTAGGGTGTTTTAATATCAGCCAGACTAATTCAATAGGTTGTAGTCCTATGCCTAGGCTATATGGTAAAAATTCTCTCATGTTGCTAAATTGAAGCTTAATCTGATGATACTGAAAAAGCTAAATCACGCTAATGAAAGTGTTGACTGGACAAGCGCTTATAGTAGATAGTTCTTACAGTAGTCTGTCTTACTTCTGCCTTTCCTAATAAAACATGAGCAATCAGAGATTGCAGACCCTTGTCCCTCCCTGCGTTTTTGTCACATAAAAGCCTTTGGTATTTTTCAGATATTTCTTTAGGCAGCAACAGCTTCCAGTCAAATAAGTTTCAAAACATTCAACATGTTATGGGTATGGTTGCTTTGAAATTAACATACTATTTCAGTGCTGAAAGAATTAATGTCTTAGACTAAGGAGTAATACTATATAGATGTAAAAATCTTAATTACAACGTTTAGTACTATTTTTAATGAACTTCTGTGGCGTGACGCTTGTCTTCACTTTGAGACTTTGCTATTCAAAGTGAAGACAAGCGTCAGGCTACAGAAGTTCATTAAAAATAGTATTAGACGTTGTAATTAAGGTTTTTCCAACAAAATAGAATGGATACTGCTAGTCTACCCAAGGGGACGCCAGAGACAGAGTTGGTCATTCCGTCCATCTCTGGCCTGACCCTCGACTCTGTAAAAATAGCTTTGCTCAAAGAACCCGCCACCACAGATGTCACCACTTCCATAGCGGTGACACCTGGCGAGATAGGGAAAGCCAGTGGCACCACCAATCAGGATGCCCAGCCACCAGTGCCTGCCAGAGACAAGAAGAGAAGGAGGATTGAGGAACACAGACACTCCTCCTTCAACCAGCCGCCAGGATAACCAGAATTGGAGACAGGGTTACATTAAACGTGGCATCCCCATTGAGCACCTTGGTGCTTATAAACTCTGGCGCAACTCCTCCTGCAAGGAGTCCAGAGTAGAACTGCAGCACGAGAAGCTAAAAAATGGTGTGAAAAAACAGACATACCCGATGATGCTTAAGGCAGCAGTACCTTTCAAACCGGATGCAAAAGATTTGCTGAATGGCAGAACTTGCACGATGACTTCAGCAAGAAACTAACAGCACTACTAGCATCACACATGGCAAACAAATTGGCCATACTGTACTGCAAAACAGCAGGATATAAAAGATGTTTCACAGAAGCCACAGATAGCACTGCAAGAGAAGCCGCCAAAGCCATTGCCACCACCTGGGCCAGGCATGAAGACAGGCAGAGATCGGCCAGCCCAGGCCCAAGAAAACCAACAGAAAGCCACCGTGCCACCCAGGCAGTACTGAAAAGACCCATACAGGCGGGCATCTGACAATCGCCAAAACAGGCAGATGACAAACCACCAGAGGCCAATCCCACTGATGGGAACAGGAAGTACAGAGGCGATTGAAGAACTATTCGACATTATCTCTGGACTACGTGCACACAGGAGCTGACTAAACTTTAACCCAAAATCTGAATGGTTCGCCACCAATTCACCTTTCCAGAGTACCCACCCATCATATGACATCATAATGAACTGCGTGATGTGTACAATGACATCATAATGAATGACGTCATGAGTGACGTCGATAAGTACGTCATGAACGCATATTTGAAGACGGTCTATGCTTTGTTGTACAAATTGTTTGCTTTTACTATTTAATAAATATTCTGTTGACTATTTTGAAACTAATTTGACTAGGGCATTCGAGGATCGATCAATCCCAACACGGCGAGGTGTGGGTGGAGCTTAGCTAGTGATGGGCAGAGCATAGTCCATTGTAACAATAACAGTGCAAACTCTTCCAATAAAGATACAGATACATATCCCGCATTTGTCTTTAACTTCACAGATACTGAACTTACCCCCGACACAATAAGTGTTCTAGACAAAGGGCTGGGCTTCAGCCCCACAGTGATAGAACCCAACATGGGCTCAATATTTGCAGACCTCCAAACATTCATTAGAAGAATGCACCTCATCCACCAATTTACCCCACACCACCATGCGCCATACTAGCAGCACCAGCAGGAACACCGTCAGTTCCACCCAAAAAAAATCTGACTTCCAAAATCTGTTGGATAGAAAGTTTGCACCCAAAAAAACAATTGTGCCGCCTCCATCAATGGACCCACCTTTGGAGTCCTTCATAAAAGCAGTACGGTTTGAATTGAGTAATCATGTATACAAAAGGATCCCGTTCAACAATCTCTCCTCAGCAGAAGAGAAATCCCTTGAATCTCTAAAAAATAACAAAGCTGTCATCATAAAACGAGCTGACAAGGGGCAAGCTACAGTCATGCAATCCGTAAAAGATTACACAACTGAAGCAATGAGACAACTTTCGGACGACAGATTCTATATAAAACTCCCCTCCGACCGTACACACCTGCGTACCCAACTCGTGGAAAAAATACTGGACAAAATAGTATTAGAGGGGGAAATGGATAATACCACAGCCAGTAAACTTCTCCCAAAACCGCCAAAAACGGCCCGATTCTATCTCCTACCAAAGGTCCATAAGGAGAAGAACACGCAGGGCAGACCCATCATTAGCAGCAATGGCTGCCCAACAGAGCTCATTAGTAGCTTCGTTGATGAACATATCAAAGTCCACATAACAAAGATCAAATCTTATATAAAAGACACCACAGTTGTTATTACACCACAAAAACATCCATTACCGTTCAATCACTACTTGCTAAATCAAATATCTGCATTTAGCTATCAGAATAAAATTTTTATGCTCGCTTACATACTCCCTAATGCCAATACCATCACCATGTAGACCCTCAACCAGGCTTCTGGTAGAGGGACCCCCTGCATTAGCCTTACAATAGACTGGTACCAGTCTGTACACACTCCTTGGTGACGCCTGTCACTAAGCACGCTCGTGCATGCGCAGTAGGTCCCAAATGTGAAAACTGATTCACTTTTCAAATATTCTGCTAGCAGATCAGTTCGCCTGCTATCATATGGATAAAAGTTTATAGCTTTGCACTGAAAAGTTCAGCTACATTTAATTCTCTGACTCAAGAAAGCATACCTACCATGAAATCTATCTTGCCTATGTTATGTTTAACTTTCATGTCATGGTGTTTTAGAGGGTTTTTGTAACTCTAGTTTTGAGTTACCAGTTTTCGTGTCAGTACTCCCGTTTTCGAGGTTTGAGAAACCATGCCTATTATATACCATCAAATTACCATGTTATAAAATAGCCAAGTACCACTCTTATTACGTAGATCCTTTATAGTGCTTTCAAACATTTTATTCAGGAATCACTGTGATTCCAGTCTTCAGTCAGATTTCACGCACTTCCAGACAAGAGATGAAATCTCTGAAGTAAAAGTCTGGTGATTCAAAGAATAAGTCTTGTTATTCATCCTCAGGTAGGAGCCAGACAAAAGACCATATAAGTCTTGAGGGTCTGCATAACCCTCATGCGATGGCATCGGTGGCGGAAGCTTCCGATCCTTCATCTCATGCATAAGTTCATCTTTCCCGTAATTCTTATTGCCAGAAATGTTTTAAGATCTTCCATCTCCTCTGCTCCCGTCTCTGCTCCTGGCTTGTCCGGGCAAGCGGGTTTGCATTCCGGTTTGTCTTCTGGTTTTACCGGGCATCCGGATATGAGCACTGTGATTGTCTGGCTTGGCTGAACATCCGGTGTCTCATGATTTTCTGGCTTTTCCGTCCACTTCCGGTTTTTCCATTTCCGGCAGTAGTGTTGCTGTTTCCGGTAGGAAGAATGCATATCCGGGTCTGTTGGACCTGGCCTGTTGGACCTGGCATTGCATCATTCATCTATTTCCGTTTCCGGTTTTTCAGCTTCCTCTTCCGGTAGTAGTGTTGCTACTTCCGGTAGGAAGAATGCTTATCTGGGTCTGTTGGACCTGGCATTGCATCATTCATCTATTTCTGTTACCAGTTTTTCAGCTTCCTCTTCCGGTAGTAGTGTTGCTACTTCCGGTAGGAAGAATGCTTATCTGGGTCTGTTGGACCTGGCATTGCATCATTCATCTATTTCCGTTTCCAGTTTTTCAGCTTCCTCTTCCGGTAGTAGTGTTGGTACTTCCGGTAGGAAGAATGCATATCCGGGTCTGTTGGACCTGGCATTGCATCATTCATCTATTTCCGTTTCCGGTTTTTCAGCTTCCTCTTCCGGTAGTAGTGTTGGTACTTCCGGTAGGAAGAATGCTTATCTGGGTCTGTTGGACCTGGCATTGCATCATTCATCTATATCCGTTTCTGGTTTTTTCAGCTTCCTCTTCCGGTAATTCTGTACATCCTGGTTGTAGGATCTTGATCAGTTTCCGGTAGTCTACTTCCGGTTTACACATTTCCGTTTCCTATTTTTCCGCATCCGGATTTCGTACAGCCGGGGATAAGGTCATTTCCGGTTTTCATGGATCTTTCTGGTGTTCTAGGATTATCTTCCGGGTCTGTCTTCCTGTTTTGGATTTCAGGTGATAGAGAACTTCCTGGGGTTCCAGTTTTGTTCTTCAAGTCCAGTTTACATGTTCGCTTTCCTAGTATCTTGTCATCTTCTTGCCTAAGATCTAATCTTATTTCCGTATTTGTTTAATATTGGAAATGTTTAATGGTTGAAAATATTCATACCGAGTCATTGCCAGTCTTGTAGTCTCTCTTGGAATTGTAGTCTATTCAGACATTTATTCGTTTATCAGTGACAATTTTCAACGTAATTAAAGACGCTTCTGACTGGTTGTTCTTCGCGCTCCTCTTATGTCGGCAGGTTGACATATTTATTTTAACCAAAGGGAGTGAATTTGTAGAGGGCAAAACCCTGATTCTCCTTCGATCAATACTCACCATTCTGTTACTTTCTGATACACAGCTGGCCCTGACAGCTGGCTCTAGGACTATAGACTTAGAAAGCTTTACCGACTCCTTGGAACCGGGTACTCGGCTCCCAACTGCCGAGTACCCGTCTACCATAGAGCTCATTCTTGTTTGCATAGCGACAAGAGCTGTCCACATTTTTTTTACAGGAGAAAGATTAAAGTTTTTGAAAAGAGATCTAAGTCTTTTATACTGTGATTTGATAGTTTGTGCGTTCTTGAAAGGATCTAACTGGATAAAATGGAGAATACCGCCAATGATGCCAGGTTGTATTATTCCTTATTATCCATAGTTAAAAGACTTAGGTCTCTAAATTTCGTTGTGTCGCATGTCCCAATTTCTGACCCCATAGAATCTGGGACGTGTGCTAACAACGTGATATGCCAGACGATCGCCTTCTTTAAATCCCAACAGGCGATCGGCAGATATGAAAATAGGTGTTTGCTACGGTATTTCTAACACGAATATCGGCTGACGTCGTTCTCCGTAAGGTCCGAGCGGGTGACGTCACACCCGTGATGCTCGGATGTTTATGTGAAGAACATTTTTTTATTAATTCGCGCATCTTGTTCTGGGTGCTGCGTACTGAAAATGGTACCAGAAAACTTTGGAATGGTCAAGTTTACGTGTGATCACGATCGGTTTGCAATGATCGGTGGTGTCAAAATTCTTGAGTGATGCGTGGTCTGCGGTTTTACCGTGTGCTACAGCAGTTTGTTTACATTTTGTTGTTTCTTCACATATCGTGTCAGCTTTCGTTAGGAGTATAATTTATATTGATTGCTAAATATACCCCGAATGCTATGCGATATGATTCCTGGTTCCGTTATACATCCTGGAGGATCAGTTTATGGGTGTATTTATGCCCGCTTCGTTCTTGTCGTCATAATCAATGCGATCTTTGCTGTAATGTTGCGGGGTGGGGTGCGGGAGGGTTGCAGTTAATTTATGGTCAAATTATTTGAAAATTAATTGTCTGCCTTCCACTTTTGTTTCGTTCCGCTGGCTTATTGTAGGTTTGGTTTATAGGCCAAGCCATCCCCGCCATCATGTGTCGAGTGCCACATATCGTACGGGTTCTATACAAGGACCATGTCTGTTTCCACTGTACTAAGTCTAGTCTTGACAGTAGGTGTAACGTTTGCGCGGTGTGGTCGGTCGATATGATGCTTAAGTTCCTTGCCAGAAGGACTTGGCAGGGTCTGACGCGGGGTCAGGCGGTCCTGCCCATGCTGGTGTCGTCCCTGCTGCCAAAAGTTGTAGGGCAGTCTCTCACCATGTTTGATTCGGACCCTGTCCGTGGACAGGGTTCTGGACTGGACACCGAGGGAGCCGTTTCGTACGGCCCCCTGGCAGTCCCGTTGGGCTCCGGCCTGATGGGTTCTGTCTCTCTGCGGCCACCTCCGGGTGGTCCAGTAGCGGTGGCCGGTCCGTCAGGCATGGGAGCCGTCCGCCAGGACGGCTCAACGGTTTTCCTTGTCTAGTGACGACTCTTAGGGGTCTGAAGATGAGGAAGCCGAGGAGGAGAGTGTGCTGCGGCCTGTGAGGCCGCGGGTGGAGAGCATGGAGGTCGATTCCGTCCTGATGGAACCCGACCTCCATCTGTCTGGCCTGGCGCAAGCCAGGGCAGCGGCTCCGCCCGTGGTTGAGGCCACTCCGGTACCGGGCACCGGTCCCGTGATGGTTGGTTTGCTGCCAACCGCCACAGTGACGGGTGTGGCCGGCCAGGCATGGCACTCACCTATCTCGCCTGGTCCGGCGGTCAGACATGGGGTGCCGTTGGCGCCCATGTTTGGCCACGGTTCCGTAACCGTGCAGGCCTACTCCATGGACTGGTGTGTTCCATGGGGTGGCGGCGGAACCGTACAGTACCGGAGTTCCTGGCATGTCAGCAATGGCTCCTAGCCGGGAGGCCGTTGCTGGTAGGGCCATGAACATGTCAACGGGTGACGTGTTCCCGGGAGTGTCCTCCTCGGAGACGGATTGGTCTGAGGCTCTGGCTCACGGCCGAGGAGGATGTACCCCATCCATCGGTGCATCGATTAGGACGGGGATCTTGCCCGCAGCCCTGATCCAATCTGTTGGACTGGATCCATGGTTTATGGTGTTGCTTGATACTATGTATAGCAAACAACGCATGAACAAGGGCCAGCTTCTTGCGGCCTCCATGGAGGTGCGGGCGAGGGGTCGTATTCCACAGGGGGAATACGACAGGTATGGTGTTGTCCCGTCGGTCACCGAGAATGACCGCTGGGTACTGGGTGTTCAGAGTGCTGGAGCGGGTGGACAAGTCCGAGGCACACCAGGATGAAGTCCTGTCCCTATGCGATGTGGGTGTGAGGGCAGCTATGAGTGCTGTCAACCAATCGTATCGCCTTCTTCAGTCGGTGTGGGCTGAAGTGGGGGCAGGCCACCCTGTGCCACCTGTGGCGCTTTCGTGCATCAATGACGGCTTGGTGCTGTCTATGGACGCACTGGCAAGGGTGCAGGTGCGTGTGACAAAGTCCAGGAGGCAAATGGTTCTTGACCATATGCATCCGGCTACGGCAGTCAGGGAGCGTCTTCTTGGGACACCCCTGACAGGGCCTAGCATCTTCGGTGGCCAGGCGCGGGCCATCCTAGAGGACACTGCCAGCATTGCGCAGAATCGGTTGGCGGTAGGCCTACAGCTTGAGCGAGTGCGTGCTTGCCGCACTAGGGGCTGTAGGGAAACCGTTAGCTGTCCAACTTTCGAAGACGCAGAGGAAGCAGAAAGGCAAGACGAAAGCTAAGCCTACTGCGACTTCTGCTTCGTCTGGATTTTCTCAGCCGCCGCCGGCTAAGAAAGCCAGGAAGGTTGTGGAGGCCCCTACCCTCCCCACTGTTGCTCATGATCGCCCTAGAGGCGGGAAGGGTAAGGGTAAGTCCTCCAAGGGCGGAAAGAAGGGCTCCCTTCATATCCGCCTGGACCGCACCTGTGCGACAGGAACAGCGGTGCCGGTTATACCTGCCGAGCCAAGACGGAAATGGTTCTCTCTCTCTCATTAAGAAAGGGGGGGGGGCGGGGGGGAGCGAACCGCGAGCCGGACAACCCCGTTAGATGTCGAGGCGTCTATGGTGGGTGGAAGGCTCATGCGTTTCGTCGAGGCCTGGCGAGGTGTGACGTCAGACAGTCTGGTCCCGGGATGGTTATCCCAGGGGTACATGCCGGAGTGGTGGGACTTTCCACCGCAGAATCTGTCTTTGGCACCTGTCTGGGCACCCGTACCACGGGACCCAGACAAGTTAGAAGCCGTTCAAAACGAAGTGTCGGGTTTGCTTCTGAAGGGAGCAATAAACCCAGCGAACCAGAACACTCCGGGCTTCTATTCAATTATGTTCCTTGTCCCCAAGAGCACGGGGGGATGGAGACCCATACTCAATCTCAGGCCATTGAATTGGTTTATCCATATGCCTCGGTTCCAGATGGAAAAACCGAGGTCGGTAATGGCAGGATTGAGGAAGGGAATGTGGTGTGTGTCGATCGATCTGAAAGATGCATATTTCCACATTCCTATGAACCGGAGTTGGCACAGGTTTCTGAGATTTGCGTTTCAGAATCTAGTATGGGAGGTTACTGTTCTCCCGTTTGGCCTGTCGACAGCTCCGTGGGTTTTCACAAGAGTGGTCCTTGCGGTGACAGCGTTTCTCAGAGAAGCGAACGTGGCGCTACACACCTACATAGACGACTGGCTGATCAAAGCAGACTCTGCAGCCAGGTTGAACGTGGATACTGCTCTGACTCTGAAGTTACTTTCAGATCTAGGCTGGATAGTCAACAAGGAGAAATCCGAGTTGACACCCACTCAACATTTCGTTTATTTGGGGATGCGATTCGATCTCGAGGAGGGCAGGGTTTACCCTTCAGAGCCCAGAGTGATTGTCTGTTAGCCATCCTCAAGAGTTTTCGGGTGGGAAACCACATTCAGGCGAGGCGGTTTCTTCAGATGCTTGGCATGATGGTCTCCATGGAGCAAGTGATCCCGTATGCTGCTCTAATGCGAAGACCTATCCAGTTGTATCTGATGTCTCTGTGGAAACAGAGAACAGA
Source organism: Chaetoderma sp. LZ-2023a (assembly GCA_034401795.1). Classification (NCBI taxonomy): domain Eukaryota; kingdom Metazoa; phylum Mollusca; class Caudofoveata; order Chaetodermatida; family Chaetodermatidae; genus Chaetoderma; species Chaetoderma sp. LZ-2023a. The sequence continues at coordinate 128,760,839 of CM067367.1, forward strand.
ACCCCTGTCAAAACTGGTGCCAGTTTTGGAGCCGATAACATCGCATCTTGTATGGTGGAAACAGTGTCAGAATCTCCTAGTAGGGGTTTCGCTGCACCTACCCCACCCCCGGCTGTCCGTGTACACGGATGCATAGCTGGAGGGGTGGGGGCCTGCCTGGGAAAACACCAGGTCTCGGGCACATGGACTCTCCTGGAGAGTCAGCTGCATATCAATCTGTTGGAAATGATGGCAGTGGAACTGGCGTTGGAAGAGTTTCTTCCGATGATCAGGGGCAAGGTGATATTGATACGGTCGGACAACGACGGTAGTATCATACATAAATCGCCAAGAGGGACCAGGTCACCCACACTGTGTATCAAAGTGTGGCACTTGATTCAATGGTGCAGGAATTACTCGGATGTTTTGAAAGCAGCTCACATTCCTGGCCGATTGAACATTCTGGCGGATGCTTTGTCTCGCAGACAGAGAATTCTGCCAACAGAATGGTCCCTCAACCCTCTAGTTCTACGAAGGATCTTCGAGCATTGGGGCAAACCCAACGTGGACTTGTTCGCCACAACGGGAAATGCTCAAGTCATGACTTATGTCTCGCCGATTCCAGATCCAAATGCCGTCGATACAGACGCTCTGGCGATAAGCTGGAGAGGGATGCACGCTTACGCGTACCCACCCACCATCCTTCTGCCGAAGGTATTGGTGAAGATCAGGGAGGAACCGTGTCTGGTCCTGCTAATAGCACCGTATTGGCCAAGCAGGGCATGGTTCACGGATCTGCTAGATCTGCTGGTGGTAAATCCAGTGCAGTTGCCCGAGATTCCGAACATAATCTCCCAGGCCAAGGGACGCTTCCTACACGAGCGTCCCGAAATGTTATTGACTGCGTGGTTGTTGTCAAACAACGTTCCACGTCGGGAGGCTTTTCTCGACAGGCTGCTGATTTCATCGCGGCTGCGAGAAGGAGGCCAACCTTCAAGTCATATAACGACAAGGTTAACGGATTTGCACACTGGTGTGAGGATAGGGGATTGTACCTTTCATTCCACTATTCAGCAAATAGCAGACTCTCTGTGAGCTGTTCTTTTCAGGACTAGCTCCTATCACAATTGCTGGATACAAGTCAGCTTTGGCATCAGTTATCCCTTGTCTAGCCAACAGGGATAGTCCAGAGGTGGCCCAGTTGAGTGGGATGGTGAAGGGAATGAGCAATCTCCGACCGAGACAACCAGTAGTCATTTCAGCCTGGAGTCTATCTTTAGTGCTTAATGTACTGGCCAAGCACCCTTTCAAACCGGTCTCAGCCACCCCGCTGGGTATTGATTTGAGAATCTATTATGGATATATGGCACTTAAATTTAGAAAAGTGAATCAGTTTTCACATTTGGGACCTACTGCGCATGCGCGAGCGTGCTTAGTGACAGGCGTCACCAAGGAGTGTGTACAGACTGGTGCCAGTCTATTGTAAGGCTAATGCAGGGGGTCCCTCTACCAGAAGCCTGGTTGAGGGTCTACATGGTGATGGTATTGGCATTAGGGAGTATGTAAGCGAACATAAAAATTTTATTCTGATAGCTAAATGCAGATATTTGATTTAGCAAGTAGTGATTGAACGGTAAGTATGTTTTTATAGTGGTTAATAAAACTACAGACCAACCCACTAAAGGGGGGTCTGTTGGGGGATTTTATCAATAAGATATAAGAAATCGGACCAACAAAGGGGAATTCTCTCTTGGTCACTATGGACGTTACCTCTCTGTACACCAATAGCCCAAATAACCAAGGCTTACCTGCAGTAGCTAAACACTGCATGAAACATGGAACACCTGGCACTTTATCAGTACAAAACTTACTAAACTTATTGAAGCTGTTTTTATAATGCAACAACTTCGAATTTAATGGGGAAGATTTCCTACAAATAGGAGGCGTGGTCATGGGCAACAAAGCAGCCTGCACATATGCATGTATCTTCATGGCAGACTTAGAAGAGACATTGCTTGCAAACCCTCCATACCAACTAGCACTATATGTACGTTACATAGACGACATATTCATGATATGGGAACATGGCCACGTGACCCTATCAGAGTTTATCCCTCACATGAACAGTGGACACCACAGCATAAAATTCACTATGGAGAGCTCAAGAGAAAAAGTGGCATTTCTGGACACCTGGGTCAAGAATGAAGTCAACGGTGCAGGGATGCTTTCCCTGACCCACCCCTCTTTGGTTTCCGCAAAAACAAAACCATAAGAGATCACATAGTCAGAGCCAAACTTCCAGGGGTCCTGGAAGAAACCAGAACCCACAGAAACCTCCTAAATTGCAAAACAAAAAACTGCAACATCTGCAACTACATGGATAAGTCCCACTTCTTCAGAAGCACACATACAGGACTCACATTTAGAAGCAAGATCATCGGGAATTGCTTGACACGCAATGTCGTATATCTCCTGACTTGCAAGGTATGCAGAAACCAGTATGTTGGAGAAACTTTAAGAACTTTCAAAATCAGGATACAGGAACACGTTAGATCCATAACCCACTTCAACAGAAAACAAAGTTATGACACCCCGGTATCAAGGCATTTCAACATGAAAAACCACACAAGGGAACACATGAGTTTCCGGATAATACAAGTACTGTCCTCCGACCCGACAGACCCAGAATCCACAAAATGGAGAAGACAAAAAGAATTGCATTGATTTCACCAACTCCACACTATAGAACCATCTGGGATCAACCTAGCAGGGTGATACCCGCCATTTATTTCAGATACCGGGAAAAACCTTCATACCTGAGAACGTAGTTATAACTGCTATATAGTTGTAACAATTAAATTTAAATTCTTTTCCAAAAAAGTGTTCATTTTCTAGCTTGACCAGTTAAAATATATTAATAAAGTCAATTTATAAACGAGCAAAATCGATTTCTGAAATCTTGTGATCGATCAGTTGGTTGAAAATACAAACCAATCAATCAAATCGATTAATAAGGGACAACACTAATGGTCACACCCTTTCCTGTTTTAAAATGTGAGCCAAATCTAAACAGTATATTCCGAAATATCCACAAATCCAGAATTTAATCTAATGCGGATCCAGATTCTTTCATCCTGATCCGGTCAGCATTTAGAAATCATCTTGCAAGACAAATTCTTCATTGTTAAAATTGGAGCCAAATCAGATCAGTGGTTATTTTAGATACAGCTCTGAACAGGTGGGTGGGTGGGCAGGCGAGCCAGTGGATGGGCAGGTCTGATCATAATATTCTCTTCACCGTGGCGGGACTGGCGGCTGGTGGTGGTGGTGTGCTGATGGTGTGATTTATGTTAATACTCTAGTTCTTCTAAGTCAGACGGAAAGTAGAGCCAACCCTCTGAACTGTCAGCTCTGGTCACCACCAGCATACTGGACTCTCAGCTCTGGTCACCACCAGCATCCTGGACTCTCAGCTCTGGTCACCACCAGCATACTGAATAAGTAGCTGTAACCAAGTGCCGAAGTTCAAAGTTCTTAGACCGTAATGTACACTTTTTATACCCCGCCAAAAGATTTGGCGTGGTATTATGTAATGGCGCCATCCGGGCAGGTGTGGGGGAGGCATAGTGGTTTCCGGATGATAACTCCTTTACCGTTTGTTGGATTGCTTTGAAACTTCAAAGAGTGGTTAGACTAGGTCTGGGGAAGAAACCTATCAAAATCGATGAGGATCCGAAATCCAAGATGGCCACCAGCCACCGGTGGCCATCATGATAATTGGTTTCCGGATGATAACTCTGTTACCGTTTATCCTATCGCTTTGAAACTTCATAGGGTGGTTGGACTAGGGCTGGAGAAGAAACCTGTTGAAATTGATGATGATCCGAACTCCAAGATGGCTGCCAGCCATGGGCTCCCATTTTGAAAGTTGGTTTCTGGATGATATCTCCGTTACCATTTATCGGATCACTTCATAGGGTCATTGGAATATGTCTGGTGAAGAAACGTATCGATTTTTATGATAATCTGAAATCCAATATGGCCGCTAGTCAGTGGCGGGCATCTTGAAAATTGGTCTCCGGACGATACCTCCTTGACTGTTTAACGGATCGCTTTGACACTTCATAAGGATGACTGGTCTGGGTCTGAGGAAGAAATAAATCTTTTCTGATAGCTCTCATTCATTGGTTTGGTATCATGGCAGGGTATTATGCGCTGTTTGCGGAGCTCTTGTTCAAGATAGTAAAACAGATAACTTTACAACCAACTGAAGGTCCATATTTTCATCTAGAAGCGCAGGAGATGCTCTCGGAGACAATCTAGATTTCAAAATTTGTCAGGTTGAGAACCCCGACCCCTCTTAGAGGGATGGGGATATCCTTGATCACTAACCGTCCGCAAAGTCTGAAATTTACAACCAGTTCGCCCCACCTGAAAAAATATCATGCTGCGCCACTGGGTGGGGGGATGGGGTCAAAAGGTTAAGAAATTGATTGTGATGCAATTCTAAAACCATTGAATGGAATTCAACCAAATTTGGTATGTGAATTACCCATATCAATGAAGAGTAGATGTGTACATTTACATTTGGCCCCAACCCCACGGGTGTTGAGGGGGGTTGGGGTGTGTGTCAAAAGTTCAAAGCGGTGAACGTGGGAATTTGTGATGACGTATCATTGACCAAGCAATCCACTTACAATATATGCATAAAAGTAAATACATGTGTGCCTAACTAACTTTGAATAGGTGTTGATCATGGTTAAATGTGTATCTAGTTAAAGTCCTCGTGTTCCATTAAATATAGACGTTTTTGCATGAGATATGAGATGCCTGCTGATTTCTGTTGACTTTACCCAGCATGCTATGCTACCCGGCATGCAACACTACCCAGCATGCAGTTTTCTGACTCCATAATCGTTGTAACTATTGGATGCCATATTCGTTTAATCTATTGTCTGTAGAGGCCAGGATTTCTCAAACAAAACTAACCCGCCTGCACGTGCAAATAGTCATTTCTCCTCCAGCTCTGGAAGCGTAAGCGTGCATGTAGGGCATACTATTCATGGCAGTACATTCAACTGCCTGCATTTCATTACAGTTCAGCGCAACTGTGTCAATTTCCAGAAGAAAATTGGAGAAAGCTTTTATATATTTTGACAATAATTTGCGTGACAGTTATTGCTATCAATGACAGCAACAACATTCAATAAAATTATTGTCGAAATAATTATTAGGTAATGTGATTACTACCAGGTACAGATTTAATACTAATTTGAATGAAAATTGTTGCTACAACAGCTTTCAGTCGCTATATTCTAAAATGATCATCATAATTTTTAGCTGACTCGATACGGATTTAAATAGCACCAACAACATGTCGAATTATTATTTGCACACATTCAATCAATATATTACTATTTGGGTGAAGTGAGCGTAGGCCTATATACGCTTTCTCGCCAAGAATGAATGCTTAGCAAACGGTGTGTATGTTTCGTCGACAGATTTGTGCATTTGTTTGAAATGCATTGGTCGAACAGAAATGTACACCCAGTAGCTAGCGAAATATTTACTTCATGCAGACGCAGCGTGTTGTTATTACACCACAAAAACCTCCATTACCGTTCAATCACTACTTGCTAAATCAATTATCTGCATTTAGCTACCAGAATAGGATTTTTATGCTTGCATACACTCCTCCCCATGCCTATTCCTATAAATATGGACCTTCAACCAGGCTACTGGTTAGGTCCATCTCCAGTATATTAACTGATATAGACTGGCACCAGTCTGTACTCACTCCATAGTGATGCCTGTCACTAAGCGCGCTTGCGCATGCGCCCTGGAGCCCAAATAGGAAACAGATTCACTTTTCAATTATTCTGCAAGCAGAACAACTGCACAATTATTCAGTTAAAAGAAAAAATAGTGCTTTACAAGGAATTACATTTATTTCCCTATGATAGAAAACAATCTTGAATTTGAACTTTTCAATAAGGATTATTCGTCCTTACAGCGCTGCCCTATGGTCATCCTTCCCCTTCCTCCGTTGCTAGTAGACAAAAGCTGTGTGTTTTGCAATATTCTAATATGTCTAATCCAGCAGCAACGGATGGGGGGGGGGGGAAGGCTTCTTCGTCGAATTCGGAAGCAGTGATAGCTTTATTTGCGAGATTTGAATCCTTCGCTGCAGTTTTGACTAAATCTTTAGACAAAGGAATATCTTCTGCCATCATGGAGGCCAAGAAACAGGAAGTTTCTTCTGATTCCGACGATAGCCAGAGGGCTCGCGGGCGTTCCCGCAAATGGGGGAACCGATTCCTCTAACGTCAATGCAAGTAATCAGGTCTCCTAAGCAGAAGTCTAGCGCGACTAAGCTCTCGAAGGTGGGCTCATGTAGTTCACCGGGTCAAATCCACATTAGACTTGAGGGTGAAGGGCATAACCCTCAAACAGTGGTGGCGGAGGCGGAAGCTGACATCCATAAGCCTGGTGCTTATACTAATGCCAAAATTTTCGGTCATACCAGTCATCAAGATTCTTCATAGGTCGCCTATAGCCATAGTCCACAATCTAGTTTTGCTAGTTCTTTCGGTTCCGTTGGGGTGGATTCGGGTCCTCGGGACTCGGGTTTACTTCCGTTTTCCGGTGCTACTTCCGTTCCGACCGTTTCCGGTATGACTAATAAGCTCTTCCGACTTCCGCTTCCGGTTGGGACGTACTTCCGGGCTAGTGAATGAATTAAGAATAAAGAGCAAATAATTAGAGCAAATAAGCTCTCGAAGGTGATCTCGAGCAGGTCACCGGGTCAAACCCACGTGAGTCTTGAGGTTGTAAATAAGAAGAAAAGGCATGACCTTCAAGCAGTGGTGGCGGCGGCGGAAGCCCCTGTTTTTTTACATATATGCCAATGTCAATGTCTTAGATCAGTTGTAGTGGATTCAGGACAGGGGTTACTTCCGTTTCCGGATCTACCTCCGTTCTTTCCGTATCCGGTCTGACTTCCGGTTTGCGTATTTCTGGTTCCTATGCTTATTCTGGGTTTTTTAAAGTACATCCGGGTTCAGTTTCCGGTTGTCTTCTTCCGTTTATTTGCATTTCCGTTTCCTATTTTTACACTTCCGGATTCGTACATCCGGGAATGGGGTCATTACCGGTTTTCATGGTGTTCTATGATTAACTTCCAGTTCTGTCTTCCTTTTTTTGGATTTCCGGTGATAGCTTTTACTGAGATTCCAGGTTTGTCTTTCCTAGGATCTCGTCATCATTTTGTCTAAGAGTTAGTCTTATTTCAGTAAGTGCTTTTAAAATCGGAATGTTTAATCGCTGAAAATATTAATTCCGAGACATTGCCAGTCTTGAAGTCTCTCTTGGAATTGTAGATATTCAGCATTTATTTTTTTATCAGTGAAACTTTTCAACGTAATTAAAGACTTCCGACTGGTTGCTGGATGGGTTTTTTGTTGCAGTCGATAAGTCAGTCTGTATTCTACGCATTATCGCTAGATGTCGCAATTAAAATTAATTTTTAATTTCATCCAACTTTAGATGGCCAGTTGTCTCCGGGCCGTTCAGCCTTTTTTGCGCTCTTTTTTCCTCTTATGTCGGCAGGTTGACATTTATTTTAACCAAGGGAATTAATTTCTTGAAGAAAATTCCTGTTTCTAGCGTAATTCTTAGTCTAATTCTGACAGGCGCTGAAAGAAATAGATTCAGTAGTGGATTCATAGGGAACAGAATGGCTCTAAGATTAATGATTACAAGAGCAAGAAAACGCTGAGAATAGAGAAATAAGATTAGGGTGAAGGAAGAAGGAATAAAAGCCGAGTTTTTTCTTCTGCCTTGTCACAGTCATGGTTTAGGTGAGTCTTTTTGCTTAGATTTCATATCGCCTCTGTTTTTCAGCATTTTGTTTCGTGATTCATCCCGTAGTGTTTAATCATAATCTAGTATTAGTGTTTTGTGTATTTAACATCCAGCTGTTCCCGGGATTCATTATCATTCTATCAATCATTCCTTTTTATTAGCATATCAAACTCAATGACATCCGTCTTTACAAGATGATAATATTGGTTCTAAGTCTTTAATAATAATGAGTAAAGATAAGTATAGGTCTCTTCCTTCATCCTCTGCCCCTTCTCCTTCTAAAGTTTTCTTCTAGTCATGTTCTCCTTTCTCTCTCTCTCTCTTTCTGTCTTCCTCTTTTTTCCCTCCTATGGGGTTTTCCCGTATTTCATCTTCTATCAATCCTCTCCAGGGATCTTCTGGTCCTGTTCTTTCCTCTTCATCTTCCATTTTTCTTAATTCCTCTACCTCTTCCTCTTTTGATCATCCTGATCCGATTGTTTCTGTCGTTCTCTTGAGATTGAGTTTCTAATTGTTGATTAAGGTCTGGTTTTCTCATTGTTTTCTGTTTTTAGGGATTCGTCCCTTGTTCGTTCTTTCATGTCAGTTTTTTTTCTCTATTCTTTCCATGTCCTCTGGTCAGGATGTTGTATCTGTTCTCATTCCTTCTGATCAATCTTTTTCCTTTTCTGATTGTTTACAGTTTTCTTCTCTTCTAGCTTCCAAGAGGCCTTGCTCTCCTCTTTCCATTTGAACTGTTGATTCTATGGCCTCTGGTGACTCTTCTCATCTTTTTTCTTCTTCATCTCCTAATCCTTCTTCTTATTCTTCTATTCCCTAGTCCGTCAGGGCTGAGGAGATTTTGTCCAGTCAGGGTCTCTTCGGATGACTGGTCCCTGGCTCACTGGTGGATTGCTTAGACTCTTTCTCTTCCTTTTAAGGACGAGTTTTGTATAGACCTTACTTCTTTTGTGTCGGCTCTTTCCTCTTCTAATTCTTCTTGCTTGTCTCCTCTGGTTCTTTCAATTGACAATTTGGTCATTATCATGTTAGTTTTATTTGTGAATTATGTTAATTCTAAAGATTTTATACATACATGAGAGCGTTCAGCCTAGGGTAGGTTTTCCTACCCTGTCATTAAATCTTAGTGAAATGATCTCTATTCACTCTGAAACTTTCAAATCTGGATTCATTTTAATTTAACAAGGGAGTATGTCATGATTAAATCTCATGATTCTTACTCCCAAGTCAAGATGGAGACCATCTCCCAGATCATTTCCAGTCTAGATCAGGGTATGTGGTCGTTTCCATCGACCAAAATGACGCCTTCTTTCATGTTTTCATTTACCCTTCCTTCAGAAAATTCCTGAGATTTGCTTACTAAGATCGAGTTTGGCAGTTTCGCGCCATGCGTTTGGGCCTGATCACGGCTCCTTTTCTTTTTCTCGCCTAGTCTCAGCCATGGCAGAAATTTTCACTGTCGTTCTATCCATCTCCACGTTTATATAGATGATTGGTTAGTAAAGTAAGTCTTCTTCAATTCTCTCAGGAATTCTTCCAGAGGTTTGCAGTCTGGCATGCAACCTAGGGTGGATTTTAAATCTAAAGAAATCAAGCCTAGGTCCCTCTCAAATCCTCACGCATCTAGGCGTTTCTTTCGATCTTACCCAGGGTCTAGTCTTCCCCTCAGATCCAAGAATAGAGGCGTTATCAGTGGCAATGGAAATCCTGTCTTCCATGGTCTGATCAAGATTTCTGCTAAGAGTGATAGGTTTGATGGTCAGCGTAGAGAATGTTATTCCATGGGCGGCGCTGATGAGAAGACCTTTCCAAATGTATTTAATGTCCCTTTGGAAGCAGTCGGTTCACTCTATTTACCATCAGATTCCCATCAGAGAACACTTGACTCCTCTTCTAGATTTTTGGAAAGACCGTTCTCTGCTTCTGATGGGTGTTCCACTGGTAAAGTCCTCCCCTCAGGCGATTATCTTCACAGACGCTTCTCAGGAGGGATGGGGAGCGGTCTGGGACTCCCTGTCGGTTTCCGGTCTTTGGTCCCTGGAGGAGTCTGCAGCTCATATCAACATTCTGGAATTGTGTGGTGTCAAGAAGGCTGTCCTTTCATGGTCAGATCTTGTGATAGGTCTCAAAGTCTCGATTCGGTCAGACAATTCGACAGTGGTCTCTTATATCAACAGGCAGGGGGGTACAAGGCCATCCCTCCTTTGTCTAGAAGTGTGGAACCTTCTCTTATGGTGTCGCAAGAATCAGATTCTTCTAGTGTCTCCTCATGTCCCAGGCAGTCTGAATTTTCTTGCGGACCAACTGTCACGTCCCAGCAAATTCGCCCACACAGAGTGGCAGTTAAAGAGGTCGGTTGTCAAAGCGATTTTCAGTCTTATGGATCGTCCTCTGGTAGATCTGTTTGCAACATCTCTGAATGCTCAGATCTCCTCTTACATGTCTCTTTTTCCGGACAGTCAAGCCCTGGCGGTGGATGCCCTGTCTCAGTCCTGGACAGGAATGTTCGTCTATGCGTTCCCTCCAACGATTTTGATTCCGTTAATGTCAGAGCTCTAGATAAGCAGGTTTTTTGCGTTTTCACCCAATAAAAATTGCCAATCACCCAATTAATTTTTAACATCATGAGTACTGAAATAGAAAATCACCCAATTAATTTCAGTTCTCTTGCTAATAATGTATAATAACCCAATTAAATTCCAAAGATACCCAATTTTCAAAATTTCTAAGAGTGAATCACCCAATTATTGAAAAGCTTATCTAGAGCTCTGGTTAGTTGAAGAATGTCAAAGAACAAATCTGCGAGATTCTTTTATAGCTCCTTTTTTGGCCAAAGAGGATTTGGTTTGTAGACCTTCTAGATCTCCTGGTAGACTTCCTTCGTCTTCTTCCATTCTCCCAGGATCTTCTGTCTCAAGTAAGAGGTCTTTGTCTTCATCCAAACCCAGAAATCTTCAGTCTGTGTGTTTGGAGAATATCGAAACTAAAGTCTACGAGAATATATCAATTCTTCCAGAAGAGAGTCGAACCGCAGAGTTTACAAGTGTCGGCTTAAAATTTTTGGAGAATGGTGTTCAGGCCAAGGTCTCGTGCCCGATTCTGTTTCTATTCCCCAAGTATTAGACTTTTTTAACATATCTCTTTGATTCCTTCCATTTATCAGCTAATTTGGTATGGGGATATAGATTTTCTCTGGCATCTTCTTCCTTGCCTTCTGTATGCCGATTTTAAGGACACTAAGACCTTTAATATTTTTTATTAGAGGTCTAGGCAATATTCGTCCTCTGATAGCTAAGCTTTACCTTCATGGAACTTGGCTTTGGTTCTTCAAGTGCTGGCAGACTGTCATTTTGAACCTCTTTCCTCTATTAGTATTAACGGCCTCTGCTAGAAGGCGTGCTTTTTCTGCTGAAAGGGAGAGATTTATAGCTTCAGGAGACGGTTTAGTTTTAATCCCAGAAGGGATTTTTTAAATCTAAGACTCAGTCTAACCTGTTTCCTGCTAGTCCGATCATTTAAAAATCATTATCGTCTTTTTTCGCCTTCCGATAAACTCTGGTGTCCTGTTAGGGCATTAAGAATGTACAAACAGCGAACTGATTTCAAAAGATTTGATCCGTCCCTTTTATGGTTTTCTTATGCGGAAGAGTTAACTAAGCCGGTCTCAAAGTTTACGATATCTTGATGGATTTGGGAGACGATTAAGCTTTGTTACGAGATTGCTTCTCCGGAACAAATTAATCTCTCCATATTAAAGCTCACGATGTTAGAGGAATGGCTTCCTCTTTTGCACTTTTTGCCGGTTCGTACTTAGATGAAGTCATACAGGTTGCAGGATGAAAATCTGAATCCTCTTACAACCTTTTATCTGAAAGATCAGAGTGCAGCAGCCTCCTTCTTTCGTAATATTACGATTTTAACCAAAATAGCTGAAGACCATTTACCAAGCACATCTCGCCATATTCGTTAAAACTGGGCGTCTGTAAGAAGTGGCGAGTTTATTTTGGTTTTTATTTATCTCTAGGTTCAAGTTTTCCTTATTTGATAATCACGGTGTGATTGATTTTAATGCACTATTATGTTATGTTATTAACATTTGGATAAGATTGGTTTGATTTTTATCCTTGTTTGTTGATTCTCAAATCGCCTCCCACCTAATGTTTTAAGTGGGGCACTGACCAAATCTACGGGTTTAGCAAGTAGTGATTGAACGGTAATGGATGTTTTTGTGGTGTAATAACAACCCCCCACAGACCCCCCTTGCGGGTTGGTCTGTTGTTTTATTAACCACTATAAAAACATACTTACCGTTCAATCACTACGACCCATCCTCAGCCACCCCGTGTGGAATTGATTTGAGAATTTGCCTATAATATTTGGCACTTAAATTCAGAAAAGTGAATCCATTTCCTATTTGGGCTCCAGGGCGCATGCGCAAGCGCGCTTAGTGACAGGCATCACTATGGAGTGAGTACAGACTGGTGCCAGTCTATATCAGTTCATATACTGGAGATGGACCTAACCAGTAGCCTGGTTGAGGGTCCATATTTATAGGAATAGGCATGGGGAGGAGTGTATGCAAGCATAAAAATCTTATTCTGGTAGCTAAATGCAGATAATTGATTTAGCAAGTAGTGATTGAACGGTAAGTATGTTTTTATAGTGTTTAATAAAACAACAGACCAACCCGAAAGGGGGGGGGGGGGAGGGTGGGTCTGTGGGGGGATTTCAACTTACTGTGGCTGGAAGAACCTTATCGGGATATGCTTCAGGACTTATATACATAATTTTGACAGGTCTGTTTTTTTGGTGAAAATCTTAGATTTTATGTAAAATTTACCGGAACTTGTCAAAACTCTACTTGTCATTAACCACTTGGCAGATTTCAACTTACTTTGGCTGGAAGGACCTTATGGGGCTATGCTTCAGCAGTCATATACAGAAGTTTGATTTGTCAAGTTTTTTTTAGTGAAAGCCTTCGATTTTATTCAAAAACAAAATTTATAGGGGCCAACTTTTGTGGGAGAAAATCATAAATTGTATGAAAAATTTACCGGAAACTCAAAATGCATCTTCTCCATAACTGCTTGGTGGATTTTATCCAAATTTGACAGGAAGGATTCTATAGTGCTAGGCTCTGGAATTTCTATTCAGAAATGTGGTTGTTCGATTTTTTTTTTGGTGGCCAAGAGGATTTTTTGAAAACTTTCCAGAACCATTTAAAATTCTACCCCTTAATTAGTCGGCCAATTTCAACGAAACTTGAGTGGAATGATCTGAAGGCAGTAGGCTTCAACATATCAAACGAGAATTTTGATTAGTCATAACGTCAAGCTTCATAGTTCATTGCAAAGCCATAAAGTTGAGCTTCATAGTTCATTGCAGTCATAAAGTCAAGCTTCATAGTTCATTGCAGTCATAAAGTCGAGCTTCATAGTTCATTGTAGGCATAAAATCCAGCTTCATAGTTCATTGCAGTCACAAAGTCAAGCTTCATAGTTCATTGCAACGTCATAAAGTCGAGCTTCATGGTTGCGTTGCAACCACATATCTGGTTAGAACTTATTATTCATATCGTAGTATACATGCATCCTAAACTTCCACTAATTTTCCATGATAGTCACCTTTCATTACTCATTAGATCAGAAATGAATGCTTGATTATATTTTGCTAACAAATTTTTATAATATAATGTATTTTCAGGGAGCCATTACCGTTTATTTCCAAAAGCATTAGGAGAGGTCCTCGCAGCATATAGTGTCCAGGAGCTACACTTGTCATTCACCCAGGGTGTGTGGCGCCATTCAGACTGGGGATATCCTGTCATCGATACGCCACCTGGAGCAGAATTATGGGTCTGGTTTCAAAATGACACAAAGGAGTAAGAGATTAATTGTTATAGATTATCAGGGCCCGTGCTACTAAAACCTTCTTTCTAACCGTCTTTTAGCCAAAAAGGGTTTCTGTGGTCAATGATTCCATGTCTCATATTTTAGCCAAGAACAATTTAATTTTTAGCACTCTGTTAAAGATTGTTTCAAGCCTTTCATGTGTTCACTTATGAATAGAAATAAATATGTACATTTGAGGCAAGCGTACAAGAAACCTGTTGGCAGCAATGGCTTCCAGTTAAATTGATTTTAAAATATTGAACAATAATTCTCACATTGTGTTAGGTCTGTAGAGTGGGGGGGGGGGGGGGGGGGGGGCTAAGGTGTTTTTGCCAATAGTATTAGCCAATCCAAATTCCTGTCAGCCAGTTCAGAATTTTTTTTTAACTAAGTAGGCATGTGCAAATTCACCTTTCCAGAGTATCCATCCATCATCTGACCTCATATGACATCATAATCAGCTCAGCCTATGTATGATGACATCACAATTATTACGTCACAAAGGGTTCCATATAGACTGTCATCAAATCTCAAATAGTCCGACACATTGTATGTCTTTGTAATTCTTTGCTATTTAATAAACATTTGAAACTAATTTGACTGGACGCTGTTGCTGCCTTAGGCAGCAACAGCACCCAGTCAAATTAGTTTCAAAATATTCAACAGCTTACCTGTGTAATTTTTTGGTAACTGATAGTCAAGATGTGCAGAGATCAATCGATCCCAGCACGAGCGAGGTGTGGGTAGAGCTTAGCTAGAGATGGGTGGGGCATAGCTAAAATCGGAAAGGGCCATTGAACATATCATGCGTGACCCATTCTTGAGTTAAGTAAACTTGTCTTACTCATTCTGTTTTGTTTAACCATTTTTCATGTAGCTATGTACAACATGAACATGAATGATGACAGGGGATTTGCGGGAACGGAAAACAGATTCTGTCAGGGATATTTGTGTAACCTTTACACGAACAAAAAATGGGTTACGCCAATTAGGACGCTAAGTGGCTGATGGGTAGCGCAGGCCCTGATTATATTGAATTGTGCACAATTTAAGCATTATTTACTGTGTAACTCACATTTTTTTTTTTTTAATTGAAATTTTCTTGAACAAATTTAAGGCTTAAAGGGTCATTCCATACCAAATCACCCAGAATATAAAAGTCTTCCCGGGTGACCATCTCTGATTTTTATTAAATTTCACCCATATGCACATATATGGAAATGATGCCTGCATGCAAAATTTCATTGCAAAATTCCAATTAGTTTTGAAGTTATGGTTGATTGATTTTAGGGGGCGTGGCACTTTTTTTTTGCACTCGCGAATCCAGTGAGTGGTTTGGAAGGATTTTTAAACACTGATAACTTTCTTAATATTGAAGATATTAAGCTGAAATTTGCTGTGCCACCTAAATGATGCATGAGGAGTCTGGAACTGAATGCATTTCCTGGATATCTCTGCCAGTTCCAGAGGTGGAGGACTCTAAAGTTGGGCGTTTATCCATTCAAAAACAATTTTTATCAGATTTCAGTGAACCAGTACCACCTGACTCTTTATCCCAAACACTAAATGTAAGTTGTTTTGAAATATTTACATATAGGTGTTGCTGTAGAAGAAAGCTTATGTGAATCAGGTACAATATTAAAGTGTGGCAGATGTCCACATAACAGATGAGAACAAAAAATCCGAAAATTTGGCCTTCATATTAGGGATGGTTTACCCATGTGGGCAATTACCTATCATCAGGAGCTTTGAATATGATTAACATACATGTACATATATTAGCTGTGTATGTACCAAGTTATAACTTTGTGGCTCAATTCCTTCAATCTTAAATAATTTCATGTTTTAACCCCATTTTCAGGGTTTGCGACAAGGTTACCGAACAAGCATTAGTTGTTTATCTTGACTCTTAGGTGAAATTTATTCAATAAATAAAGGATTTAAAGGTTAGTATCCAGCTGCTCATAAAATAGTTTAATTTATAAATATATATGTATTGCATGTATATTTTGCATAGCTATATATTGTCTCATATTCTGAGTTCATGAATTTTGTAGTTGCTTTGAACAGTGAATGAAAGTGCATGCGATCATTTACAGAAATAATACTGGATTTTGCAACTCTCAGCACATATAGCACCAGCACCTGTGCACAGTGTAATATCTTGCAGTATTGCATCATGACTATTTAGGGAGCGGATTTGTTGCATAATTTCTTTATTTAAACAATGAACTTGGTTAAGCCAGTGATATCTGCCATTCAGAGATTATTATCTGTTGTGAAAGCAGCAAAATGGCGTCAACTAGTTTATCACTCTGTAAAATAGGAATGTGCTTGAATGAAGACTGTCACAAATTGACACTAGAAAAACAGGACTTATTCCTCTGTCTGAGTTCAAACAAGAAGATAGACAATTACTACAATGGAATGCGGAATATATTTTTCTGACCAGGATGAAGTTTGCCTCCACCATGAAAAAATATATTGGTCTCGCTATGAAAGCTTACAGAAGTATTGCTCTGACCCATTTTAGTTATAACTTGGTACATATAAAGCTAATATATGTATGTTAATCATATTCAAAGCTCCTGATGATAGGTAATTGAATGAGTAAACAATCCCTAATATGAAGGCCAAATTTTCGGATTTTTTGTTCTCATCTGTTATGCTGACACCTGCCACACTTTAATATTGTACCTGATTCACATAAGCTTTCTTCTACAGCAACACCTATATGTACATGCTTCAAAACAACTTACATTTAGTGTTTGTGATAAAGAGTCAGGTAGTACTGGTTCACTGAAATCTGATAAAAATTGTTTTTGAATGGATAAATGCCCAACTTTAAAGTCCTCAACCTCTGGAACTGGCAGAGATATCCAGGAAATGCGTTCAGTTCCAGACGCCTCATGCATCAATTAGGTGGCACAGCAAATTTCAGCTTAATATCTTCAATATTAAGAAAGTTATCAGCGTTTAAAATTCCTTCCAAACCCCTCACTGGATTCGCGAGTGCAAAAAAAAGTGCCACACCCCCTAAAATCAATCAACCATAACTTCAAAACTAATTGGAATTTTGCAATGAAATTTTGCATGCAGGCATCATTTCCATATATGTGCATCTGGGTGAAATTTAGTAACAATCAGAGATGGTCACCTGGGGACCTCTAGGTGATTTGGCATGGAATGACCCTAAAGGGTTAAACAGCTTACAGTGCTGTTTAACCATTTAAGCCTTGAATTTGTTCCAAAAAATTTCAATTTTTTTCAAAGAAAATGTCAATTTGCAGACCAAGAGAAGACTATTTTTGAAAGTTTAGCACTGGAATGACTGGCTCAGTTATCGAGCCAGTCATTCCAGTTGTAAATTTTCAAAAATAGTCTTCTCTTGTTCTGCAAATTGACATTTCTCAAGACCATTGTAGAAGCTGATATGAGGGCTAAAGGGTTAAGCAGTATTTTTATGCTCCTTTTAGGAATTGTACACGTAATGTTGGGAAGTTTAATTATCTCCATGCATTTTGAAAAAAACCAGACTGGATATTGCAACCACCCCTGTCCGTCTGTGTGTCCATCCATCTCTCTGTCCAGCTATCTCCTCCGAAACCATTTGGTGGAATTCAGTCAAATTTGTTATGCGTGCTATCCATATAATTATAGACTCCAATACAAGATTTACATTAGGCTCCGCTCCCAGCATGGAGCAGAAAGTCAGAGTTGGCGGAATTCAACCAAATTTGGTATGTTAGCTACTCACATGATTGTGGCTTGCAAGACAATGTTTACATAGTTAGGCTCCATCCCCCAAGGTGTGTGAGGGGCCATGAACGTCAGAGTTGGTGAAAGCAAGGTGAATTTGCGATGGTGGGCCATCGACTGCGTATTCTACATTGTGTACTTTTAAATTGTTAATCATTTAATGTCCTTATTTTTCTCATGATTGTCAGAAGAAATAACTAACTATCTCTAAGTACAGTATAGTTTATCAGTAAAAACATTTAATTTAGCAAGGACATATTTGTCCAATAGCTGTGTCGTTGAGATATTTTTCAATCGGGCCACCATGAGGTCAAAGTATCTATTTTGAAAACAATGTTGCTGAAAGCCAAATTGCTGTTGTGTTTCAGTTTTCTACTCGAAAATTGGCCTACATTTTTGTGACCACCAGGGCAAGCTTCCACACAAGTTTGGAGAAGCTCCATCCAGTAGAACCAGAGTTATTGCAAAATGTCTTAAGAACAACAACAAGAACTCAACTCCATGCTCACATTAACCACTGCGATGTCCAATGGTCAATCATGTTCTAGCTTCCCTCGTAATGTCCTTCTGCCCTGCTCTCTGTCAAGAGATGCGGTACAGTACGATACCACACCCTAAGCGAAAGTGTGGGGATTTGCGATGGCATGCCATCGACTGCTGCCATCGACTGCTGTCATCAACTGCGCATTCTAGTTTGGACTTCATTTGAATGGAAGCCATTGATGCCTATTAACCCTTTAACACTCATATCAGCCAGAAACGACTTCTGCAGTGGTCTTGAGAAATGCCCATTTGCAGACCACAAGAAGACTGCTTTTAAAAATTTACCACTGGAATGACTGGCTCGATAACCGAGCCAGTCATTCCAGTGGTGATTTTCAAAAATACTCTTCTCTTGGTCTGCAAATCGACATTTTCCATGAGAAAATTGTAAATTTTTTGAACAAATTCAAGTGTTAAAGGGTTAAGGCAGCAATGATTTGTAATTAAATGAAGTCCAAATTGATGAACAGAACATTTCTTACACCGTGTTCAAAATTGTACTAACTGACATGTTTGTGTTTTTGTTTTGGAAGCATGTAACTTTATTTCTGAGCTGTACAGAAGAGCTGAATGGTCATGTGACATGCTTTATGCAGTCTCTGATATTATAATAATTCTTTTTAAAAATTCTGTTTATTAGTGTTGACCGGACCTGGTCAGATCTGACCAATGCATTGTCCGGCCTGTTTTGTGCTTCATTGAACTTCATTGATGAGAAATCCACAGTGAGCCCTCGCTGGAGTTTCAGGCCATCAGGTATATCTGGGGCAGAACATGCTGCAGATTCACATTATGTGAGATACTCGGCTTTACCTGGGGAGATTGTGTGTACTGAAAATCTCACGCCGTGGAAAAAACTACTCCCTTGTAATTCAAAGGTAAATACACTAAGTAAGACCTGCTCAAGAAAATACTGGAGGCAAAAGGGAGATGTTTTTTGGGCCATGTGGTCATAATACCACCTGTCTTAACCATTGCCACTCTAATGTCAATATTCTAACTTTTACTTTGCCAATAGCTATGAAACTTGTGTATATTTTTCCACAATAACAGCAACATCTTCCACCATGTTTGTTGAAAAATTAACAGCAGTTTTTCTTTTTGAAATTTTTACATCAGAGTGGTAAGGGTTAAATAATGGCAATCATTCGGTTGCTAAAGTTATATGTATCATATAGTAACTAAGTAGCTTGTATTCTATTGTCTGTAGCACCATAAGCTTAACATGGTAATGATCAAGCCGGCCAAAAGTGGGCTTGAGAAATATCCATTTTCCAATTAACCCTTGAATTTGTTAAAAATGATTTTAATTTTCACATAGAATGTGTCCATTTGCAGACCAAGAGAAGACTATTTTTGAAAATTTACCACTGGAATAACTGGCTCGGTTATCGAGCCAATCATTCCAGTGGTAAATTTTCAAAAATAATCTCTTGGTCAATAAATGGACATTTCTCAAGACCACAGCAGAAGCCGTTTTTGGCTGATATGAGTGTTACAGGGTTAAGAGAAGACTTTAAAATAAAATACACACTGGAATGACATGATTGTTGCCAGAGCCAGTCGGTCCAGTGGTAAATTTTAAGAACTTTGGACATTCACTAAGCAAGATGTTAAATTTTTCTTGACTAATATTTATCATTAACTATTATGAAACATTTCTAAGATTTCCAACATTATAGTTGGAGTAATCCTGAGATTACAGGCATAGCGTTAAATTTGTCATAATATTTTCTACATGTTTTTCATTATTACATGTCAAAATACATAATGCTACATGTCATCACTGTATTCGTGATTATTTGTACCTTGTTTTGTTAGGTTGGATTAACTACTCTGTTTAACGCTATTCGTCTCTATGATGCTAACTTTCACAGTCTTGGCCTTCATGTTCGACCAGTTTGTAAGGTACAGTACCTGCAACATATGATTGTATGATTATTAGGACATGTCATAGCCTCATAGGCACTGCGTTGTAAGGTACAGTACCTGCAACATATGATTGTATGATTATTAGGACATGTCATAGCCTCATAGGCACTGCGTTGTAAGGTACAGTACCTGCAACATATGATTGTATGATTATTAGGACATGTCAAAGCCTCATAGACACCAGTTTGTAAGGTACAGTACCTGCAACATATGATTGTATGATTATTAGGACATGTCAAAGCCTCATAGACACCAGTTTGTAAGGTACAGTACATGCAACATATGATTGTATGATTATTAGGACATGTCAAAGCCTCATAGACACCAGTTTGTAAGGTACAGTACATGCAACATATGATTGTATGATTATTAGGACATGTCAAAGCCTCATAGACACCAGTTTGTAAGGTACAGTACATGCAACATATGATTGTATGATTATTAGGACATGTCAAAGCCTCATAGACCCCAGTTTGTAAGGTACAGTACATGCAACATATGATTGTATGGTTATTAGGCCATATATCATAGGGAAGGGACAATTTGGATGTTTGTTTTCAATCAGCAACTGGCATATTCTGTCCACGTATGTATACCCAAGTGCCTAACCCATAATCTTACAATCTGCAGTAGCATAATAACGTCCTCTAAGCAGCATTGACGTAGTTAATATAGTTCATGATTAAACGTATGATCGTGATTTTTTTTTTTAAATGATCGCGATTATGAAAAGTGAATAATCGTGCAACCCTAGATGTTGGTGTGTGTGTGAAATTCTTCTTGCTTTAATGTTTCTATGTTTACATGGTCTTGATGTGGTACAGTTTTAGTTTTTCCCGTGATTGCATCCAGTCTGTAGCAAAGTGTGAATTAATTGTGACATTTTCTCCATTCTTTTCAGGTGTTTGGACTTAGTTTATTTTAGTTTGATTAATGACAATAGATATCGGTCACCAAGGCCTCGTGTGATTTCAGTGGAAATTTATACATGTATTCTATACATTTCACATCATAATAAGAATTTTTAATTTTTTCATATTTTTCCAAACTTTGATTTGGTTCATCTCATTAAGCTAGGATTCCATATTACTCAGCTTCCATTAGTTTGAGACAGTACACCTCCTCCCCCTCAGCCCAGCAGTATACTATATCATGCCATGTGAGGACACTGTCTAGATGTGATACCATAGCATGGCATGACAATCCAAATGTCTTACCACTGCTACTTATGCTTAAAAACTAAAACGATCAACATGATGAATGGAGTCTTTCAAGTTTTTGTTAAAGATCTATAATATATTTTTTTCATGCTGTAATATCCCACGTTACTAGTCCCCTACCGGTAAAACTGGGGGGACTATAGGTTTGCACTCCGTCTGTCCATCTGTCCATCCGTCTGTCGCAGTTGGTTTTCCGCACTTTTTTTTTGCAGTCCTTCAAGATATTATACTGACAACTGCTACACTGCTTTGTTATGAAAAGTTACAGACCAAGTTGGAGTTTCAGGCATATGCATACATTTTTGATGGAGTTATGCCCCTTTTCCACTTAAGAAATACGAAAAATATCAGATTTCCACACTTTCTTTCGCACTCCTTCAAGATATTTAAACGAAAATCAGTGCATCACTTTAGTATAAGGAGTTACAGAGCAAGTTCGAGTTTCAGACATTTTCGTCAATTTTTCATGGAGTTATATCCCCTTTTGACTTATGCAATACGAAAAATATTAGGTTTCCGCACTTTTTTCGCAGTATTTCAAGATATTATACTGAGAATTGCTACATTGCTTTGTTATGAGAAGTTACAGACCAAGTTCGAGTTTCAGACGTATGCATACATTTTTGATGGAGCTATGCCCCCTTTCGACCTATGAAATACGAAAAATGTTAGTTTTCCTCCCTTTTTCTCACAGTCTCAAGATATTGAACTGAGAATTGGTACATTACTTTATTATGAGAAATTACAGACCAAGTTCGGGTTTAAGGCGTTTGCATCATTTTTTGATGGAGTTATGTCCCCTTTCGTAATTTTTGACTTAATCTCTAAAGATTTATATCACCAGGTAGGGGACATGTGTTGCAAAGCAATACTTACAGAATGCTTGTTAAGTTAAGTATGTACTGCTGTAATATAAAATAATTTGTTGTTTATTATTGTATGCTGTGTTTCGTTCAAGATAATTGAAATCATTTCTCAGTCAGTCATTCCAGCAGTGAAATTTTCAAAAATAGTCTTATCTTGGCCTACAAATACACATTTCTTAAGACCAGTTCAGAGGCCAGTTTTGTCTGGCTTACCTATTAAGTGTTATGCGTAAACTGATTGTAACAGGCTTTTAGGCATTTGTATGTTTAACTTGAATACAGTGAATAGTCATTCCCCTTAAAAGGTGGTCACTCACTATAGGTTTGTTCATATTCTGTTTTCAGACCGCTGCGTGTGATTCCCCCGCTGTAGAGCTCAGTCAATCTCTTGCTGTTGTCTTTGATGCTGTCAGAATTAATGGAAACAGCCAACAACTTAGTGAGTAGATTTATCAGCTCACCTGTTCCTAGTGAGTTGATGCCATGGTGACTGGGCATCGTCCCTCATCCTTCAGTGTTTTCTTTCAAAGACTCCTCATCACTAACGATTTGGTAGATATTGTTCAAACTTTGCTTGAAGGACCCTGGACTTGTAGGCTCCAGAAGAAATATCTTTGGTCAATTCTTTTATTTTTCGTTGTGCCTTGCAACTAGTATACATGATATGAGTCACTCTCTCAGTTGCCGATCACCATACAAACAACCTGCAATAGATTAACAAGCTATTTCTGTGTCAAGGGCCATTAAAGTTTGTTCATGGGAAGTTGATAGGTAAAAAACATGGCCGCTGTGGACCAATCAAATTTTAGCGTGTTTGGCTGCCATGTTAAATTTTTTTATTTGATGGATCTTGAAGCCGAAATTGGTTTTCTTAACTCAGCTTACTTGTCAGTCAGCTGTCGTATAGCGATGACCCCATCCGTCTTCTGTATGTCCGTCCATCCATCTGTCTGTGCGTCACCAACAATGGCGAATCATTTTGTTATTTTTTGATGGATTGACACCAAACTTGGTCACAATGTTAATGTCGGCATCTAATATCTGTGTTGTGAAAATGAAACTGATAGGACGTCAAATTCCAGAATTATCACCCCTTAAATATTTGCAGTCACTTTCATTGGGGATATACAGGTTTGTTCCCACCGTCCGCTGATTTATCACCATGTCAGATTTTATTGCCAAAGTAGATTAAACTGCAATTAACAAATTAACCTTTCCATCACTGCCTAAATATTTAAGATATGTATTATGTGCTCTGACATCTATGCTCTTAAAAATATTTTGAAATGTATTTGATTGAAAGTTGTTGCCTTAGGCAGCAATGAAAGTTGTTGCTGCCTTGGGCAGCAATGACACGGTCAAATTATTTTCTAAATCAACTCCAGCTCACCCTACCCCTGCTGCTAACTTGGTGATTCAGCCAGATGCGCATGTGTTAAATGGATTGTGTGGTGGTGGGGAATAACCTGCTATAAAGACCACCTACCTGCCTTTAGAAACCATTTTCTTCAATTGTATTTAAACCTCTAGTAACCGTCTGACTGCTGAGTTTTTGCCAACGACATATTCCAAAGGGTATATCTCTGAACCTGATAAATATTTTGAAAACAATTAGACTGAAAGTTGTTGGTGGCTAAGCCGCCAACAACTTTGAGTCGAATTGTTTTCAAAATATTCAACAAGTCAAGAGCTTTTGAAAATTGAAATTATTGGCTGCACTGGCTTGCAGCAAGAGTTGTTAGCACTGATATCATCTATTTTCGCTTAAACATTGTTCAAAATCACTAATGCAAAAAACCTAAACCATTTGACGGAACGTCATTGGAAATGACACCGATGGATGTAAAACTTAAGTAAGATTAGTTGAAATGTCAATGCTCCAGGTGAGTGATACAGACCCATTGGGCCTCTTGTACCTAACTTTTGACAACATGCTATTTATAGATGACAATAGTTATCACATTTGCTACATGTGAATAGTTTTAAGAGAACTGTTGCCTTTCAAGACTTTAATTAGAATTATATCTTAACAACTAGATGCCGGTACTATTAATCATGTCTTTAGCAAAATTAATATCATATCTATTGTTTGTTGTGCCTCACAGTTAGTGTAATCTGGTCTCTGTTAGTCGGTCTGTGACATGTCTGACAAAGGCACCTCTCAGTTAGTGTAATCTGGTCTCTGTTAGACGGTCTGTGACATGTCTGACAAAGGCACCTCTCAGTTAGTGTAATCTGGTCTCTATTGGACGGTCTGTGACATGTCTGACAAAGGCACATCTGTCATGACTATTGTGCGTCACACATGTTTTTGTGTTCTGAGAACGCTAGGTTGAAGCCTGCTGAGTACATGTTGTGTTCTGATGAAGCTAGTTTGAAGCCTGCTGAGTACATGTTGTGTTCTGAGGACACTAGTTTGAAGCCTGCTGAGTACATGTTGTGTTCTGGTGAAGCTAGTTTGAAGCCTGCTGAGTACATATTGTGTTCTGATGAAGCTCGTTTGAAGCCTGCTGAGTACATGTTGTGTTCTGATGAAGCTAGTTTGAAGCCTGTTGAGTACATGTGTTCTAAGGAAGCTAGTTTGAAGCCTACTAAGTACATGTTTTTGTGATCTGAGGACACTAGTTTGAAGCCTGCTGAGTACATGTTGTGTTCTGATGAAGCTAGTTTGAAGCCTGCTGAGTACATGTTATTTTCTGATGAAGCTAGTTTGAAGCCTGCTGAGTACATGTGTTCTTAGGAAACTAGTTTGAAGCCGGCTGAGTACTTGTTTTTATACGCCCGCGTAAAGCGGGGTCGTATTATGTGATGGCGCTCGCCGTCTGTCCATCCATCCATCTGATTCTTGTCCGGAGCCGATTTCAGAGTTTTGAACCTACACTCAACAAATTTTTTTTCAGCAGATATATTACCTATAGACGAAGTGTCATGATTTTGATTCGGCAAAATCCTCCCATATTCGCTAGAGTTATCTCCCTTGAAAGCCTAAAATTTGTCAAGATTTACTTTTCCAGGACAGATCTCGAAGAGTTTTGAACCTACACTCACAATTTTTCCCCCAGAAGATGTGTTATGTATAGGCGAAGTGTCATGATTTCAGTTCGGCAAGATCTGCCCATATTCGCCAGAGTTATCTCGCTTGAAAGATTAAAATTAGTCAAAATTGTCTTGTCCAGGCCAAATCTCGAAGAGTTTTGAACCCACACTCACAAATTTTTTTGGAAAGATGTGATACATAGCTGAAGTGTCATGAATTTGTTTTGGTATGATCCGCCCATATTCGTGGGAGTCATGATCCAAATCTCGAAGGGTTTTGAACCTACACTCACAATTTTTTTTGAAAGATGTGGTACGTATAGCCGAAGTGTCATGATTTTGTTTTGGCATGATCCGCCCATATTCGCGGGAGTCATGATTTCATTTGGACAAAATCCTCGTATATTCGCGGGAGTTACCTCCCTTGAATGATTTAAAATTCGTCCAAATTTTCTTTTCCTGGCCAGATCTCGAAGATTTTTTAACCTACACTCGCAATTTTTTCCCCGGCAGATGTATTAGGTATAGACGAAGTCTCATGATTTCCTTTCGACAAAATCCTCGCATATTCGTGAGAGTTATCTCCCTTGAAAGATTAAAATTCATCAAAATTTTCTTGTCCGGGCCAGATCTTGAAGACTTTTGAACCTATACATTTACAATTTTTTTCCGGGAGATGTGTTAGGTATAGACAAAGTGTCATGATTTCCTTTCTGCAAAATCCCCCCATAATTGCCAGAGTTACCTCCCTTGAGATGAAGCTTAAGATTCAAACAGACTAATTATTCACATTTATCATTCCTCAAACAAGTATGTTTGCGGGCGTATATTGAGTTTCACTAAAACTTGTTGTGTTCTGTGGAAGATAGTTTGAAGCCTGCTGAGTACTTGTTTTTGTGTTCTGTGGAAGCTAGTTTGAAGCCTGCTGAGTACTTGTTTTTGTGTTCTGTGGAAGCTAGTTTGAAGCCTGCTGAGTACTTGTTTTTGTGTTCTGTGGAAGATAGTTTGAAGCCTGCTGAGTACTTGTTTTTGTGTTCTGCGGAAGCTAGTTTGAAGCCTGCTGAGTACAAATGTATGCTGCTGCAGGAAGTTTCATACATGATGAAATACAGGATACTTTTCCTGATTTGTTACAGAAGCAAACATATTGCAGTTATATCTATAAGTTGTTCTTCTGCTTTCAGGCTGGTCTTTGAAACAAGCATTTTCTCGCTCACTGTCTGGCACATGTCCACTGTCTGACCAGAGCACCATCTATGCAGAACTCCCAGCATTGGTTAATCCCAGACAGGTAAGAACCCTGTGATATTAACCGGCAAGTTTAGAGAATACAGAAATGTCACGTCACTAAGGGCAGGTGAAGCGCAAACACAGAGCTTACATGTCGCATACAGAGTGGAAACGATGTATCCTGTTCCATTAACTGAATGCAGGACGTAACTCAGGTGTCACTTTATCATATTGTTATTAGACTTTTAACATGTGCTTATACAGGTTAGTTATTTGCTATTTCCTGATAATTTGGTTCTATATATGTACATGTAAGGCTTGGACATTACTTTTTCACTGAATATTTAGTCCAGGACAGGCCCAGGATATCTGGTATCTTCTGATATCTGTTGTTCCATTTAGCAAAACTTATCAGCTTATATTTCAGGATTGGTTAACCCTAATGATAACACAACTTAAGTATATGATTGCTTATGCCAAGAGGATGCAGGATAGTGACAGCAATGTGACCCGATCAATGGTCCATGTCACTCTGACCTTACTATTTGACCTCTGCTCTGTCAATGTTAAATCTTTCCATTTAGCAAATCATTTGCATATAATTTATATTTCAGAATTACTTACTACTACCAGAACTAATCTGGGACACATGGTTCCGTATACTATAAGGAAGATGCGTGCTGATAGTGATTTCTACTTCGAATAATACTTACCAGATGTACTATTATGATAATGTCTATTATCTAGTCTAGCTCAAAATAAACAATTAAAACTCCGCACTCTCCTGGTCCTGCCCATACTGTGTCCGGGAATACCATAGCCGCAGGTACCGAGTCAATTCCCAATCACAGTCAGATTTGTCTATTTTGCGCTTTTTCAAAGTCGTGTTTTTTAGAGTGCTCAAATTTTGCAATTTAAGCAGTTAATCAGTTGTGTTAGTCGATTACATCGCTGGATTCATGGAGGAACTTGGGAAATCATCACAGGGGCAGGTTGTATCAATCTAGAATTTATACATTCGTGCCATAATGACTGTTTGAAATTTCCTTAAATTGGCACATTTTTTATAATGTTAGCCATTGTTGGAGTCGCTTCTGTACCCGTTGACTTTTAGTTTTAATTCGGGTACTCGGTTAATTTTCTCTTGCGACTCGGTTCCTCTAAGATGGATGCGTCCTTGGCCAAGATGGCGGCGCCCATGAATTATGTCGTTCTTGGCTTGGTGTATCCAGGCACTCTGTTGTCGCCGATTTTAGCTCTCGCTTAGTTGTCGAGGGTGTTTGTAGTGATCGGCGATTTATTCTTGGTTATTTAACGTTAGT
Organism: Chaetoderma sp. LZ-2023a; assembly: GCA_034401795.1. Classification (NCBI taxonomy): domain Eukaryota; kingdom Metazoa; phylum Mollusca; class Caudofoveata; order Chaetodermatida; family Chaetodermatidae; genus Chaetoderma; species Chaetoderma sp. LZ-2023a. The sequence continues at coordinate 128,788,480 of CM067367.1, forward strand.
TAAAGGCTAAGTTGTGTTTTTTAAAATAATTTTCACTCAAAAAAGTTTCAAATATTTCCTGCCTAAGACTTGTTATCATTAATTTCAGAGAAAGTTAATGTGTTTAAGAAATCTTAACTATCAAGTCTATTGTGCGTATTGCTCGTCATCACTTGTCATGTGCAGCGTTTTAATTCTTCTCTGTGTTCGCAGAAACCGAAGAACCCGGATACGTTGTGCCAGAAGTGCAACAGGTTCATGAAACCGAAGTATCTTGGTCATCACTGTGTGGCGTGTGCGAAGTGTAAGGTCGGAAGCCCGTGTGATGTGTGCGCCAAGTGGTCGTCGGCAATGGTGGCTGAGTTTGACAGGGATCGACGGGCGAGGCTGGAGCGTATAGAGAAGGATAAGGCAGTGAAGCGGCAGCAAGCGTCGTTGGTTGGACTGGAAGGTCGGCTGAATGAGAGGATGGATTCAGCACTGGGCGTATGGGCGGCCCAGTTCAAGGCCATGTTTGATTCATTACAGTCCACGGGCCCGGTGAGGCAAGCTGGTGCAGGGCAACCATTAGGTGGTCCGGCTAGTTCTGCTGAGGGTCATGCACCTGACCCTTCTCTGTCCTCGGCTCAAGAGCCGTCGGTAGAGGAGGAAGAATTCCTGTTGATGGAAGACTCCGGCATGCCGGATCTTTCAATGTCGGCAATGCCTAGTAAGTCCCAGGGGTCTCCCTCGGGATTTGTACGGGTTTGCCAGGCGGATGGTGATGTCGACGTTCCGTCGGGCATTTTTCATCCATCATTTGTGCAACCGGATATGCCGGCGGAGCCGTGGTTTGCGGTTCCGACGGCTATCCCGACGGCGTTAGGCGCGCCTCCTATCGGAGTGACAGTGCCAGCCGTGATTGAGGCGGTCGTAGTCCCGGATCCCGTGTTGGAGCCGATGGACTGCGGAGAATCCGTATCCGCCGATTCGTTGGATACTGGTGCCGCTGGTAGTCGCGCTATGGATGCGCTCTGTCCTGGCAGAGACGTTTATCGTAGCGTTCAGCAAGGATCATCGGTGGCCCTCTCATCTAAGGGAGAGAGGGAGGATGAAAACAGGAGTTCTTTAATGGACGATTCCGCTTTCTGCGCCGAAGCTGAATGGGTGCAGGTCCTTGGATGGATGACCAATCGTCTCGGGTTGGCATCGGATCTAGGATCTCAGCGCGATCCGGCGATGGAGCGGATGTCAGAGCGTGCGGCTAGCGCTCTGTCCAGTGGCTCTTCGGCCATGCCTACACTCCCCTTGGACACGCAGACTTCTGACATGTTGGAAGTTGCGGCATATCGTCTGGTTCAGCCAGACTATGCGTTGCCCAAGGCCCCGAAGGGGATAAGGAGTAGGGTCCGTTTTCCGGAGCAGGCCTATCATCAGTACGCCAGAGTTCCACGGCTTTCCGTTGCGGAACGTGAGGCGCTGAATAGGCTGTTGGCTGGGAAGGCCAAGGGGCGGTCACGTCCCTTGGTTTCTCAGACCAACAAAGACCCGTTTAATGAGCTCACGCTCATTGAGGATGCGGCTAGGGCAGCCATGGCTGCGCTGTCGCACGGGTGTACCGTCTTGCAGGGTATGCTGGACTGCACGGCGGAAGGCGGACAGGTGCCAGAGGCTGCTCCCGGAGTTGTTCGGGACACCATGCGCCTGTCTCAGGATTGCCTGGCCAGGGTGATCACAAGAACTTTAGCAGAGCGACGGAGAATGGTTCTCGATTATGTGGAACCAGGACTGGAGATGAGGGCAGCGTTATCTTCTGCGCCTTTCATAGGTCCAGGCTTGTTCGGCGGCTCGGCACGACAAGCGCTTTCTAAAGTTGCATCGATGGTGGCGGTGCAAGAGGTGGTCGGCAAGTCGTGGAAGTCGACCAAGAGGACTCAGCCGCAACAGTCCTACCGTCAACACAGACAGGAGCAGCAGAGGCAGCGTCCTAGATCGCCCTTCCGTCCTTCTGCCCGTGATGCCCATAGGCCATCCGGAGCACAAGGGCCTGGCCGTTCGTCCACATACAAGTCCTCTAGTAAGAGGCCGTATGAGGACGACAGGAAGGGTGGCGGTTCGGGCCGTGGCGGCTACCGTAAGGATAGTCGTGGCGGCGGTTCCGGACCGTCATACCACAAGAAGCCGCGGGGCGGCCGTGGGGCTCGTTCCTGACGGGTTTCCGGCGGAATCAATACCGGCGGCTTTGGAAACAAATGGAGTCGAGAATCTTCACCCAAGCGATGTAGCGTCTTGTCGGCTAATCTCGACCGACAACTGTGTGCAGATTCCTTCCGTCGGAGGCAGACTTCAGCTATTCCTAAGCCAATGGGAACAGGTCGTGCGCGACTATTTAGTCTGTCAGTGGATAAGAAACGGCTACGATCCGGACTGGCTCATCCATCAATCGTTAGTTCCATTAACCTCGACTCCAATATGGACTCCTATTCCAAGGGAATTAGACCGTCTAGTTGCCATTCAGTCAGAGATAGAATCGCTTCGTCAGAAGAAGGCGATTCACCTGGTCGCCGATCAGTCATCACTGGGCTTCTATTCGATTATGTTCCTAGTTCCGAAGCGTACCGGAGGGTGGAGACCAATTCTCAATCTCAAACCGTTGAACAAATTTATTCTTTCTCCCAGGTTTCAGATGGAGACGGTAGCAGCGGTGATGACAGGGCTCAGGAAAGGCATGTGGGCGGTATCAATAGATCTGAAGGATGCTTATTTTCATATTCCAATGTCAATTCCCTTTCAGAAGTACCTGCGGTTTGCATTCCAAGACAATGTTTGGGAATTCAATGCTCTTCCATTCGGCCTGACCACGGCTCCGAGGGTCTTCACCAAGGTGGTTCTCGCCATGACTTCTTTACTTCGCAGGAGAAACATAGCTGTTCACACTTACATAGACGACTGGCTGCTAAAGGCGGGGAATCCAGTCACTCTGTGCAGCAATCTGAAGGTAGTCCTAGACTTATTGAAGAAGTTAGGATGGATTGTGAATCTAGAGAAATCAGAACTGACTCCATCCCAGGAGTTTGTTTATCTTGGAATTTTTTTCAATCTCAGGGACAGCGTAGCTTTTCCGGCGGAGAGCAGAGTCAGAAGCCTGATTGCAGTATTGGAGTCGGTTTCTCTAGGAGCCTATCTGACGGCGCGTCAATTTCTCAGAATACTCGGTTTACTAGTATCTCTGGAGAGGGTGGTGCCATATGCGGCGCTCAGGCGCAGGCCGATTCAGATGTATTTGATGTCGTTCTGGTCACAGAGAACAGATCTGTTATCTCTGAGAATACCAGTAAGAGAACCATTGATATTCCACCTTCAGTGGTGGTTGTCGGAACAGAATCTCCTGCGAGGTGTTCCTCTACAACCTCTTCAACCGCAGATGTCCATATTCACGGATGCGTCGTTGACAGGTTGGGGAGCGGTATTGGACAATCAGTCAGTGTCAGGGGAATGGGATCGGACCAATGCGCAGAAACATATCAATGTGCTCGAGCTATTAGCGGTGGTATTAGCACTGCAGAAGTTCGAGAGTCTAGTTCAAGACAAAATTGTCCTAGTAAGGACAGACAACTCAACAGTGGTGTCTTATTTGAACCGTCAGGGCGGGACAAGATCACCGGAGTTGTGTATGATGGTTTGGAACCTTCTGCTGTGGTGCCAAGAGAGGAATATTATTCTTCGGGCAGCACACATTCCAGGAAGATTGAACATCTTAGCGGATGCTCTCAGTCGAAGGACGGTTTGTCGTCCGACGGAATGGCAGCTCAACCAAGTGGTAGCGGAGGTTCTATTCAAACAATGGGGCAAGCCAAATGTCGACCTATTTGCAATGAAGAAAAACGCAAAGATGGTCACGTACGTGTCACCGATCCCGGACCCGTTAGCTCTAGCAGTAGACGCACTGGCGATAAGTTGGAAGGGAATGTACGCGTATGCGTATCCTCCAACAATTCTCATCCCGAAAGTTCTGGCAAAGATAAGAGAGGGGATGTGCAAAGTACTACTGATCGCTCCTTATTGGCCAGGCCGATCATGGTTTACGGATCTGCTGGACCTTCTGGTCTGCAGTCCAATCCCTCTTCCAGACACAAGAGATGTAATCTCTCAGAACAAGGGTCTGTACCTTCACGACAGACCAGAAATGTTCAAATTGACTGCATGGATGTTGTCAAGCAGCGTGCAATTGAGGGTGGCTTTTCTGAGCAAGCAGCGAAGTTTGTTGCTTCGGCCAGAAGAGTTTCGATCACAAAAACATATAATTATAGAATCAACAAATTTGCACAGTGGTGTGAGAGAAGAGATATTGATCCCTTTTCTGCATCTGTTCAACACGTAGCAGATTTTATCTGTCATTTATACGAAGTTGACAAACTTGTACCTTCTACCCTAGCAGCATATAAGTCTGCATTAGCTTCTGTCATTCCTAGTCTCACCATTGGGGGAGTGGAGAATGACACCTTGAATGAAGTTATCAAAGGAATGAGCAATCTGCGACCTAGACAGCCAATTCCTATCCCATCATGGAATCTATCTCTTGTTCTACAGGTTTTAGGGCATGCTCCCTTTGAACCGATTAGATCTATTGACATTAAACTGTTAACTATTAAATCAGTTTTCTTGGTTGCAGCAGCGTCGGCGAGAAGGAGAAGCGAGATTCATGCGCTTTCTGCCGAACAAGACCGTTTTGTCGTCACGGGTGAAGGTTTAAGATTACTTCCACGTCTTTGTTTCCTGGCAAAGAATCAGTCACTTAAATATCCAGGACAGCCGATCAATTTGCCAAGTTTAACTAGACATGACCCAAATTCTTGTGCTTGGTGTCCTGTCAGATGTCTAAAGATGTATAAGAAACGTACTTCTGAGTGGAGAGACGACCCGAAATCTCTGTGGTTATGTCTCAAAGCTCCCCATTTACGTGCTTCGAAAGATACTATTTCTCGTTGGATAGTTGACGCTATTCAGATGTCGCACAAGATCGCTACAGGAAAGCAGATTGATCGTGCGAATGCCCATGAGGTCCGAGCACTAGCAGCATCATCGGCCCTTTATAAGGGTGTCTCTTTAGAGCAGGTGATGTCTGTAGCACAATGGCATGCCGAGTCGTCATTCACTGATTTCTACCTTCGAGACATCTCCAGCACACTTAATCCAGTAGCCGTCGCCAATCTGTCGAACCTAAACTAAGCCACGTCCGACCACTACTTCGCACACATCACAAAAGCCTTCCGCCTACACTGACCAAGCGCTATGCACATGACTGAGTACGACCGTGGATTGGGCCTAGATCCTGTGATGATCAAGAACAGATCGACCACTCAAAAATGGTGGGTGTTTACATTAATTAAGTGACTATAAATATGTTTACTTCCAGTCGAAATACCAGACTGAGTAAGTGAATAGTCTGGTACAAGAGTATATTTATCCTCTCATACAGACATGAGACTCATTCCAATTTGAAAATCTAATCGATATACTGATAGTTTTTTCAAAGATTTGAAGTTGTAGTAGCTTCTTTGCACTCTACTGGACTGCCCTAGCTGAGACTTGGGGCTGACACGGGTCTGGTGGGTGTTGCATCCCCATGGACATCCCTCTGGTTTTGTGCGGACAAAAGAGGGGGGGGGGGGAGCGCGGTCTAGACCATGGAAGTTTAGCACTCTATGAGTCAGATAGCAGAACCCAAGCGTATGCCAGGGTTTTAGTCTCTTCACAACCTTCTCTGTTGGATGGTTGATGAGTGCTGGTTCGAGCCTCACCTCCTCCCACCGGCATTTCCTGGCTGTCGAAATCCGGAGTTTATCATAATAGTACATCTGGTAAGTATTATTCGAAGTAGAATCAAAAAAGCATCCGCTTTTGTTTCTACGAGAATTCTTAATACTTACCAGATGTACTATGGCCCTCCCTCAGCCGCCCCGCTGAGGTGAGGCTGAGCTGCTTTCGCAGTTTGCCAAGGCAAATATAAGACGAATCTGACTGTGATTGGGAATTGACTCGGTACCTGCGGCTATGGTATTCCCGGACACAGTATGGGCAGGACCAGGAGAGTGCGGAGTTTTAATTGTTTATTTTGAGCTAGACTAGATAATAAACATTATCATAATAGTACATCTGGTAAGTATTAAGAATTCTCGTAGAAACAAAAGCGGATGCTTTTTTGAATCACTAGGTCAAAACTCAAGGTCATTGAAGTCTTGATATATGACCTCTGTTATGTCTGTATTTTCAATGTTAAGTTTTTGTTTACTTATATTTTACGATTGCTTAATCATACAGGATGAGTTAGCATGATGATAGCGAGGTCATTAGATCAAAAGTTAAGGCCATTCTGACATTGCTATTTGACCTTCACTCTTTCAACATTAACATTTTCCGTTAAGCAACACTGAGGTCACAAGTTCAAAGGTTATGGTAACTGTAGCAAACAGGAGACAGATGAGACAATTAATTTCCGTGGAATTCTTGTACTATCTCGCATTCCTTCCATTCATCTCTCTGAACTTTCATCTCTCTGATATCCAGACGTATGATGTACTGCTATTAGCAAGATGTTACCATATGTAGGCAGTTCTACTTAGCTTCTTGTTATCTCGTACATATTCACAAACAGCTGTTTAGATGGAGTCCAGGGACGGAGGATACTTTATTCATTCGAAGCGGTGACCAGGCTTCTCAGTTTGGCATCTACGATATCGCCACTCATACCAAGGGAGGTAACCTGCTAAACCTCGAGCTGGACTATAACCAAGCATTGACATACATCACCATCAGCCCACCTGTGCTTCACGCTCATCGCTTTATTACAGGTAAGTTCATATTTATTACAGGTAAGTTCATGTTTATTACATGTAAGTTCATGTTTATTACAGGTAAGTTCATATTTATTACAGGTAAGTTCATGTTTATTACATGTATGTTCATGTTTATTACAGGTAAGTTCATGTTTGACAAACAAATTTTGATCACCACATGTAGGATGATCACGGGGCAATGTTTGAATGGACCTTTCCAGTTTATCCCTCCAATCATATGACTTCATAATAAACTATGTGACGTGTAGGATGATGTCATAATCAATTACAGCATGGATGACTCGATTTAGTCCGTCTTTAATGGTTAATAATCTAACATGTACGAATTGTATGTCTACTATTTAATAACCATTCTGTCGAATATTTTGAAACTAATTTGACTGGACCCTGTTGCTGCCATAGGTCAAATTAGTTTCAAAATATTCAGCAGCTTACCTGTATAGTTTTCTGGAAATTCATAGTCAGGGAGTTCAGCAGGAATTGATAATAGCAATTATATACTAAAAATAGTTTAGAATTTTCCTTACAATACTATAAAATATGTTATGGTGTTTTTGTTTCTTGTGTTCAGGTTATGGCCTGAAGCATGACGATATGTCATCTCCATGACAAGGTGCTAGTGTTTATATTTACTGTATTCAGGTTGTGGTCTGGAGCGTGGAGGTATGTCATCTCCATGACAATGTGTTAAAAGTGTTTATTTCCTGTATTCAGGTTATGATCTGGAGCGGGCGGTATAAGATGTCATCTCCATGACAACATGTTATGGTGTTTATATTTCTTGTATTCAGGTTATGGCCTGAAGCATGACGATATGTCATCTCCATGACAACGTGTTAAAGTGTTTACTTCCTGTATTCAGGTTATGACCTGGAGCATGGCGGTATGTCATCTCCATGACAATGTGTTAAAAGTGTTTATTTCCTGTATTCAGGTTATGATCTGGAGCGGGAGGTATAAGATGTCATCTCCATGACAACATGTTATGGTGTTTATATTTCTTGTATTCAGGTTATGGTCTGGAGCATGGCGGTATGTCATCTCCATGACAACGTGTTAAAAGTGTTTATATTTCCTGTATTCAGGTTATGATCTGGAGCGGGAGGTATAAGATGTCATCTCCATGACAACATGTTATGGTGTTTATATTTCTTGTATTCAGGTTATGGTCTGGAGCATGATGGTATGTCATCTCCATGACGACATGTTAAGGTGTTTATATTTCCTGTTTTCAGGTTATGACCTGGAGCGTGGAGTTATGTCATCTCCATGACAACATGTTACAGTGTTTATATTTCCTGTATTCAGGTTATGGCCTGGAGCGTGGCGGTATAAGATGTCATCTCCATAACAACATGAAGGAGGATGTGAAGATCATATACATGGAGACATTGCCATGGTTCACGAGGCTCTATATCAGCTCACTCAGCATACAGCGTGATGGCGTGCAGATTAAACCCAGTAAGAACATGTGATGAAGATATCTTCTGCTATTATAACTGTAAAATAAATGACTTTTACTTCCATAGTCCTGTTCGTACAAAGTGACGCATTAGACTTCCACAAGAGATCTTCAATGGCACCAGTCTGTAACCTACCATCCTGCTGTTTCACAATTCAGTTAACATTCTCTAGTTTCAACCATGCTTCTCTTGGCCTCTTTTAGTCATCCCTGTTTTCTGCACACATCGATGTGTTCGACAGCTATTTTAGGGTGTGTTTAGAGTCATTCTGTATGCACACCCCAGGTATGTCCATCACTTATACTTGATTTGGGCTGCTAGTGGTTATATGTTTGATATTTTCAACAGAGAATGGACAAAGTGGTTTGAATTTTAGAAAGCATTCATCACCAGCTCCTATATGTCTGATGTCACATAAAAGGGAATTTAGGAACTTGCTATTTCAATTAGCTCAATGGGTTGTGAGACAATCTGTGCTTAGTGCCCACTCTTAGCCCTTTAGTCTCCAAACTTATTCAAGAAAATTTTATTAGACAAAATGTGCAGTTGCAGAACAAAAGAAGTCTGTTTTTGAAATTTTACCACTGGAATGACTGGCTAAATAAGAAAAGTCTTCTCTTGTTCTGCAAGTGGGCATTTCTCAAGAGGTTAACCGTTTAACTCTTAAAGTTCCACTGTTTCGATTTCAAGATATCGTTACACTAATGCTTTCGAAATATTCAACAGTTTTTTAGTGTCAAAGGGTTAGCGTCTTGCCTTATTGAATTAGACGTACATAACACATGGTTGTCTCCCCTTGCAGAGTTAGAATTACATATCCTAGGTTTGGTTGTCTTACTGATATTAATTAGAAGCATGTATAAGACAGGGTTGTCTCTCTTTGCTGAAGTAGAAACACATGGTTGTCTCCAATTATTTCCCCTTACTGAAGGATGTTGCATGTTAGGGTTGTCTCCCATACTAATTTAGAAGTGTTGTCTCCCCTTATTGAATTAGTCTTACTTGCAGCAAGTTTATATCTATTTGGAGTTGTACTCGCCAATTTTCCAGATAATTTCACTAATTATTTGTTGAACATTATTTTTGCGCAAATGTCATAAATAAAAATTACCCGTACTTTAATTCTTGACAGGTGCTGTTCATTTTGAGGCGGGAAAAGATCGCGTGCGTCCGTACTTCCTAGAGATAGTTCTTACTCTACGAGCACAGTCTATAACAACAATCAGTTTCACGTTTGACCGTGCCTTCCTGATGTGGACAGAATATCCTCCTGATGCTAACCATGGCTTCTATATTAACTCAGCTGTGGTCAGTGCCATGCTGCCATCCAGTGCACATGTACTCAGTGCGGCGAGACAAGGATCGTCCAGACTCAGAGATGTGTAAGTAGAGGCATATTCTGATTGACGGAAACAACCCTTTGACCCATCAAAATCCAGAAACAACAAATTCTTTATGTTGAATATTTTAAAACTAATTTAACTGCAAACTGTTGATGAGTATGACAGCAACAGATTCCAGTTGAATTAGTTTCAAAACATTCAACAGTTTTCTTGTATAGTTGTCTTGAAATTGAGACATTTTGTCATTTTAATGCCTTTTGTGTGAACTTAACCGTTCAAACTTCAAACTTTCTAGTTCGAACCAACCACAATCAACTATGTAGTGATCTTGAGGCATTTCTATTTGCAGACCAAGAGAAAAGTATTTTTGAATATTTACCACTGGAATGACTGGCTCGGTAACCGAGCCAGTCATTCCAGCGGTAAGTTTTCAAAAATACTCTTCTCTAAGCCTTCAAATGGACACTGGCTAAGTAAAAACTTCTTTTCTTTAACGTAACCCTTTTGATGGTCAAGCTGGCCAAAATTCCAGTGATAGTCTTCTAAAATTAAAATTACTTGAACTAAGGTGACCATTAAAATGATTAATTGAGATCAGTAGTATTTTGACCGCATTGAGGCGCTGTTAAGACAAGAGGGGTTAATGGTTAAAGGGTTAATATTATCCAAAATGTTATTCTCTACATTATGGTATTTACTACCAGGTTTTCTGTGTAATTGGATGTTATTCTCTACATTATGGTATTTACTACCAGGTTTTCTGTGTAATTAGACGTTATTCTCTACATTATGGTATTTACTACTAGGTTTTGTGTGTAATTAGACGTTATTCTCTAGATTATGGTATTTACTACCAGGTTTTCTGTGTAATTAGACGTTATTCTCTACATTATGGTATTAACTACCAGGTTTTCTGTCTAATTAGACGTTATTCTCTACATGGTATTTACTACCAGGTTTTCTGCCTAATTAGATGTTATTCTCTACATTATTGTATTTACTACCGGGTTTTCTGCGTAATTAGATGTTATTCTCTACATTATGGTTTTTACTACCAGGTTTGCTACATAATTTGATGTTATTCTCTACATTATGGTTTTTACTACCAGGTTTGCTACATAATTAGATGTTATTCTCTACATCATGGTATCTACTACCAGGTTTTCTGCGTAATTATGTTATTCTGTACATTATGGTATTTACTACCAGGTTTTCTGCGTGATTAGACGTTATTCTCCGATTATGGTATTTGTGTAATTCAGAATGACAAGCAGTAACCCTTTAGGGCTCAAACTTATTCATGAATATTTAAGTTTTTTCATAGAAAATGTCCATTTGCAGGACCCTTCTCCTCTTCAAGAGAAGAGTATTTTTGCAGATGGATCACCAGAATGACGGGTTCGGTTCAGTTATTGAGCCCGTCATTTCAGCGTTAAATCATCAAGAATAGTTTTCCCTTGGTCTGCAAATGGACCTTTCTCAAGATGTCTGCAGACGCCATTTTTTAGCGACTTGTGTATGAGAGGGTAATACTGTATGTAATACTAATAACTGGTTCATTAACATAATAGTAATTATTGATAATCTATTTTTAGCTGCATAATATAGTGGTGATATGTGAGTGTCTGCGTATGCACTTCTGCCTTTAGGTTTCACATCAAGAGTATACTTACCTCCCTAATACTTTAGATATTGCTAAATATTGGCTTTCACTCAATAAACACTCAGATTAAAACAGTTAGGTGCCCCTACTGGGCAGGGAGTCAGAGCGTAGTCTGGCGGATGCCAGCCCCACCACCGCGCATTCGCAGACTAGCACTTCCTCTTTGCTAATTTATTGGCTGAGAGTGTACACATGCTTTTGTGTTAGAAACTTTCTATACTCTTTTCGAAGTTTTTTGAGACTGTTTGGTAGAAGTTTATCCCTGAGAAAGATGGCAGAGAGAGTAACTTCGCCACAGGAGGGCCTTGGACCTTTAAATCAGGTGACTTCTAGTAAAATTAGCGAGTTTTGTCCCGTTGTAATGTGTTTCCGGGACTCGCGCTAAACGTGATAAGCGCCTTGATTAGTTGGTTTATTTCAACTAGGTGCTATATAAGACTAATCTCTCTTTGTGTTTATGTCCACAGGTCTGTGTGAAGAAATATAATGGACATGACATCAGCAGAGGGTTTGTGTCTCTCCACCATGGTTCCATTTCCTACTAATACTGTTAGGTTATCTAACCAAAAATTCTATGTCCAGTGAGTTGGAGGCCTATTATAAAGGTCTTCTCACTTTGCCCTCTTGATCCAATTCCTTCCCCTAGAGGTGGAGAGAGTTAAGAGGCGTTCAGTGGTGGAGTGCTCCAGTTCATCAGGTTGGATGGTTTGTCTAGACAAGGTGTCAGGTATCTAATTATTGATATGAGGTGATGTTAATTATTTAGAGGAAAGGGAGATAATTAACTCTATTTGCCATTGTTATCAGTATATATCTGATGCTTGTGTAGTCGAAATGTCCATTCTGCACATGTTCTGGTTAGAGATACAATTCGTCCTTGCACTGGGATGTTTGTTGGGGATCGATTTTTTCCTGTCATAGGATTAATGACGTCATAATCAGCCTTGCTCTTTATTAACAATTAAAGTTGTCCGAAGCTGGTTTTCTGATAAATTATGATCTTTATGATCATTTTCCTTCTCTTGAGTTGGTGAGTTTTCTAAGCTTAACTAGTTTGCTCATACTCCTCGTCCTTTGGCCTTTTTCAGAGACCTGGTTGTGCGTCCTGTGGACGATTTTTGAGGGACAAGTTTGGCCCTCATCTCTGTTTTCAGTGTAGCCCCTGTGGTCCCTTGCTTAATTGCGAGATATGTAAGCACTGGGGGGGCGAGCTAATGTCCGAATTCTTGTGCTTGCAGGCGAAGGACAAGGTGGAGGAGGAGAAGAAGAAGCTGAAAAAAGAGGGTGTAAGTAAGAAGGGTAAGAGGAAGGCCTCGTCCGCGGTGGACATGGAGGCCTTCCGGACCGAGATGTTGGGAGAGATGAGGAGGACAATAAAGGATTTGGTTCCAGAGTTGCTTCGTGGCATGCTTCCTGGACCAAATCCTTTATTGACCTCATCATCTGCTTCGGAGCAGGTAATCCCCACCTCTGAATCAACGTTCCTTAGTACGCTTCCGTTGTTTGAAGATTCAGAGGTGGCCCCATTAGAGGGGGCGTTCCACGGCCCTGGCAGCAGGCTTATTGCCGCGCCCAATAGGGACCGTGGACGGTCGTCGCTGGAACCCGCGGGCTGCTTATCAGTCCAGGGGTATCCGCACACCGCGGGTGCCAGTACCTCGTATGGCACCTTCCCTGGCCAGTCCGGGTTAGCTCTCTTTGCTGACCCGGAGTCTAATCTGTCTGGCCAGGAGGATGAGGATTACCTGTTGGGGTCGCCGTCTGAAGACGTGGCCATGGATTATGACGTCTGTCCACCCCTCGCGGGGAATACAGGCGCCTTTTTCCACGGTTCTACTCTCCTAGGGGTAGAATCCACGGTTCAGACTGTGGCCCTGGGCGCTGAAGGCCAGCGGTACCGCATACCTCGGCTTGCCGAGAGTGTCGCTGGTGCTGGCCGGGGCCGTGGTGCGGCGGTATATGCCCCGCGCTCTACCACGGCGCCTGCTCCTGGTCAAACCAGTGATATTAGCATGCCGGTATTGTCAGGCCCGCATGTTCTCCCTGGCTTGCCAGGGATATCAGCGTACCCGCCGTCAAGCTCTGTTGCTTGCGCTCAGGAGGAAGACGAAGGCCCCCGTCTTGTAGAGCGCTCGCAGCTAGCCACGGAGGAGGATTGGTCTGACGCTTGCCAGTGGTTGGTGAGTGTTAGACCAGATCTGCCCGTGGAGCAGTCGGCTAGCCAGCGTGAGCACAGGCCGTGGTTAGCTGGTAAGCCTACTGCTAACGCTATGCCTTCTCTGCCGCTGGCAGAGCATGTCGTTGACATGTTCGAGGCGGCGGAGACGTCCATTAAGTCGAGTGGACGTCTCGCTAAGGCCCCGCGCGAGGTGGCCAGGCGTTGCCGCATCCTGCCCCTGGACTACCAGCGGTACGGTGTGGTACCGAAGCCGAGCATGGATGACCGCGCGGCTTTGGGTGAGGATGCGCGGCCAGGCTCCCGTTCTGACACGGGAGTCTTGTGTTCGAACGCGTTGCGTTCAGCAAATGCCGCGTTGCGTGATGCGGAGGAGAGTGGGAGGGCTTCGATTGCCGCTCTGTCCCACGTCTCCCAGCTGTTACAAGGGGTAGTAACAGCATCCGCATCGCGCCAGCCAAGTCCGGTCACAGTCCAGCGAGCCATCCAGGATGGTATCAACCTGGCTCTGGACTGTATGACGCGGGCGGTGACTAGGAGTGTCCGGGCAAGGCGCACTTTTGCCTTGGATAATCTGTGCCCGTCCCAGGACCTCTACAATAGGCTACTACGTACGCCTATGACAGGTCCTGGTCTCTTTGGAGGTGAGGGATGTAGGCACCTCCAGGAGACGGTTACGCTGGTAAATAACCAGAGGGCGCTGCGCGAGCAGTTTGAGGTGCTTCGTCGTGCCAACGTTCGCGCCGCACCCCCTGCGTATCGTCCCCTGCAGGCTCGAGGTGGTAGTGGCCAGGTCAGAGGCCAACCACCATCGCAGCGCCGGCCTCGGCCGCGTGCGATTCGGCCAGCAGCGAGGGGGGCGCAGGCTCCTCAGGCGCAGTCAGCCAGGCAGCCGCCCGCGCACCGAGGTGCGCGCGGTGCTGGTCGTGGCGCGCGAGGATCTGGGCGGGGTAATCGTTCCTGATGGGACGGTTACCGCGGTGAGAACCGCGCCGGTGTTTCTGGCAAAGGAGACAGTGCCGCTCTTGCACTCCTTATGTCCACCTCTATCCCTAGGTGGACCGGTGGGAGGCCGGTTAGCCGACCACATGCAAGAGTGGGAACGGTTAACTCAGGACCGTTTAGTCTTGCGATGGCTTTCAGTCGGGTATCATCCCGATTGGATGACAGGCCCGCCATCGCGACTGTCTCTAGTGCCGATCTGGACTCCAAATCCGAGAGATCCAGATCAAAAGTTGTGTATCGAGGAGGAAATAAATTCCCTCATACAAAAAGGAGCTATTCAGCCGGCACAGAGGTGTCCGGGCTTATATTCAACCCTGTTCTTAGTAACAAAGAACACCGGAGGGTGGAGACCAATTCTCAACCTCAAGCCATTGAACAAGTTCATAGAGACGCCCAGTTTCAAGATGGAGACTGTGCGCTCGGTGTTGGCGGGGTTAGAGAGGGGAATGTGGACAGCGTCGATAGATTTGAAGGACGCTTATTTCCACATCCCCATACACAGGAGTTTCCGTCGCTTCCTGAGATTTGCATTCCAGGGCAGACAGTGGGAATTCAGGGTGCTACCCTTCGGAATTTCCACGGCTCCTCGGGTTTTCACCCGTGTGGTTCTTGCGATCACCGCATACCTCCGCAGGAGAAGCATAGCAGTCCACACGTACATAGACGACTGGCTGTTGAAAGCGCACACCCGGGAAAGTTTATCGGCCAGTCTGGAGATTGTTTTGAAAACTCTCACAGACTTAGGCTGGATGATCAATTTCCCAAAATCAGAGCTGATTCCATCCCAGAAGTTTGTTTACCTGGGGATGTTCTTCGATCTAGAGACAGGATATGTTTATCCTACTCAGGAGAGAGTTCAGAAACTCATCTCATTAATTCAGTCAGTGTGCGACAGTCGTCATGTCCTGGCACGGGTTTACTTGAGAATGCGGGGGTTGATGGTTTCATTGGAACCAGTCATTCCTCAGGCCGCCTTATGCAGGCGGCCGATCCAGTTATTTCTCATGACACAATGGACCCAGAGTACAGGTTCGCTGGACTCGAATGTGTCAGTGTTGGCGCCTCTGATTCATCACCTGCAATGGTGGTTGGACACAGAGAATCTCTTGGTGGGGGTTATGCTAACCCCTCCCCACCCTCAGGTGACTGTGTATACAGATGCATCGATGGAGGGCTGGGGAGCTTGCCTGGAAGAGTCCACGATATCAGGGCTTTGGAATCTGGAACAGTCAAAGGAACATATAAATCTACTGGAGCTAAGAGCAGTAGTCCTGGGCCTGGAACATTTCTTACAGAAAGTTCAGGGCAAGATTGTTCTTATTCGTTCAGACAACTCAACAGTTGTGACTTACATAAACCGCAAGGGCGGAACGAAGTCGCCCAGTCTCTGTATGATGACATGGAGACTGCTTTGTTGGTGTCTGGATCACCAGATTACCTTGAAAGCAGTTCATATTCCGGGAAGGTTAAATCTGCTAGCAGACTCATTGAGCCGAAGGATGAGTGTTTTACCCACGGAATGGCAACTAAATCAATGTGTGGCGGATCGTCTGTTCGACCATTGGGGGAAACCCAACATCGATTTGTTCGCAATGAAGAAGAATGCGAAGATGACGACGTACGTCTCTCCGATTCCGGATCCAAGCGCTTTCGCAACAGATGCGTTAGCTATCAGCTGGGGGAGAATGTATGCATACGCATTCCCTCCAGCAATCCTGATTCCAAAAATTCTTCAGAAAATCAGACAAGAGGAATGCCAAGTGCTTCTGATCGCCCCGGATTGGCCAAGCCGATCATGGTATACGGATCTGCTGGACCTTCTGGTCTGCAATCCGGTTCCTCTGCCTCTGATGGACGATATTATCTTCCAGGGCAAGGCCCTTCACAACAATCCGTCAATGTTCAGATTGACTGCGTGGATGTTGTCAAGGAATCTAGAATTAAGGAGGGCTTTTCTGAGCAAGCAGCCATGTTTATGGCCAAAGCCAGGAGGGGGTCAACCTCCAGAGCATATAATTATAAAATCAACAGATTTGCAGAATGGTGCTCAAAAAGATGTATTGATCCAATGGATTCATCTATTTAGGTAGTAGCTGATTTCCTCTGTCACCTCTATGATGCCTATAGCCTCAAGCCTAACTCTATTGCTGGTTATAAGTCAGCTTTAATGTCTGTTATTCCTTGCTTGGCTAAGAGGGGAAGTGATGAAGTAAATACATTAAATGTATTAATTAAAGGCATGGGCAATCTAAGACCAAGGAATCCACCTGTGATTCCGTCTTGGAGTTTATCGCTAGTGCTTCAAGTACTAGGTGATAAGCCGTTTGAACCACTTAGTTCCATTTCTATGAAACTATTAACACTGAAGACTGTGTTTTTAATTGCTGCGGCCTCGGCTAGGCGTAGGAGTGAAATTCATGCCTTATCAGCCGAGGATGACCGTTTTGTGGTTTCAGGGGAAGGCCTTAAGCTGCTACCTAGGATTAATTTCTTGGCTAAAAATCAGTCGTTGAAATATCCAGGTCAACCTATTGTTTTACCTGCTTTAACTAGATATGATCCTAATTCTAAAGCATGGTGTCCTGTCCGGGCGCTTCGCCGGTACAAACAACGTACGGCGGAGTGGCGCACCGACCAGTCGGCGTTATGGTTGTCATATATTGAACCCCATGGCAGGGCTTCTAAGGACACCATTTCCAGGTGGATTGTAGAATGCATTCAGTTTTGCCATAAATCCGCCACCGGGAAGCAGGTTGACGTGGCCAAGGCTCACAGTGTCCGCGGCGTAGTGACATCCACTGCCCTATTTAATGGGGTCCCTGTGGATGATATTATGTCGGTGGCTCAGTGGCACTGTGAGTCAAGTTTTACAGACCATTATCTCCGTGACACCTCTAATCCTCTCGCCTTGTCGATTTTGAAAAAATAACTAGGCATATATTTTTGATGGGGTTTCCTCATTGCTTATATATTTCACAATTAATTTATGGAAACAACCACTAATTTGGGACTGCATCGTTCTTCACCAATGGGAAGAGGATGTCAGCAGCCATTTCAACAAGGTCAGTCTTGTGTATGTGTTGTCCATTGTTGATTGTCTTGTCACGTTACCCGTTATTAATATGATGATGGTTTTGTGTATTTATGTGGTTCATTGTTGAGAGTATACGAAAATGGAGTTTTTTCGTCTCTGTCCTGTAGTACATGGCACTTGTACGTAGAGAGCGTATAGGACATTGAGGTCATTCGACTCTTCCTCCCAGGAAGGAGGGGGGGGGGGGGGGGGGGGGAGCGCATATGACATTCGGTCATCTCTCATACATCGGGGGTGTTATCCGATGGTTAGTCAAATCCTGACTGTTTTTTCATACAGTTTCAGAAGTTTAAGTGCCTTAAACGCAGAAAAGCGTATAGGGATGAGCTGGTCTTTTGACCTCGCCTCCCTCCCGCCGAATTCACTGTCGAATTCTGGCAATATCAAAAGTATTAGGGAGGTAAGTATACTCTTGATGTGAAATAAACGAAATCAAGGATTTCTTTTTTCACGAGAGAGTTGATACTTACCTCCCTAGATACGGACCCGGCCTCTCCACCCCACAGAGGCTCGGTCTTCAGGCTCTTTGTAGTTGCATGTGTATCAGCCAATAAATTAGTCAGAGGAAGTGCTAGTCTGCGCATGCGCGGTGGTGGGGCTGGCATCCGCCAGACTACGCTCTGACTCCCTGCCCAGTAGGGGCACCTAACTGTTTTAATCTGAGTGTTTATTGAGTGAAAGCCAATATTTAGCAATATCTAAAGTATTAGGGAGGTAAGTATCAACTCTCTCGTGAAAAAAGAAATCCTTGATTTCGTTTATTACACGATAGACCTTTCCAGTGCTAGCTATGCACCGCCTATGTCTAGCTAAGCTCCACCCACACCTCGCTCATGTTGGGATTGATCGATCCCTGAACTCCCTCACAGTCTAAAGTAGACTTTCATGCTATGTGAATTGAAGCTGCTTCGAAACAAACATGAAAATTTCTCTGAAATCTGTCACCTCGTCATTTGGCATGTTCAAGAAAGTCCCTTTAAGCCTTTAACACTCATATCAGCCAAAAACGGCTTCTACAGTGGTCTTGAGAAATGTCCATTTGCAGACAAAGAGAAGACTGTTTTTGAAAATTTACCACTGGAATGACTGGCTCGATAACTGAGCCAGTCATTTCAGTGGTAAATTTTCAAAAATAGTCTTCTCTTGGTCTGCAGATGGACATCTATGACAAAATTAGAATTTTTTGAAACAAACTCAAGGGTCAAAATTGTTACGCTTACGTTAACATAAGAGACTGGATATTAGGGCTGAAATAGTTACTGGTGTTAATTATATTTTATTTAGAATAACAACCTTTGATGATTTTTTATCTTTTCAGGATTTCTAACAAAACTACACCGGCTTTCGTGCGGATCCATACAGAGAGTCTTCTCGTCTCCTTGCCGACACCTGACTTCAGCATGCCATATAATGTTATTTGCTTAGCGTGTACAGTGGTTGCCATAGCATTCGGCTCCATTCATAACTTAACAACGCGTCATCTTCGTGTTACTGATCCCAAAGAAAAGAAAGGATTGTTAAACAAGCTGAAAGGATTTCTTAGGTGGAAGTCAAAGAAAGAAGTTAAAGCAGAACAAACAGAGGAATCAAAAGATGAAACAATAGATAAACAATCAGAAGACAATAAGAAAGATTATGAAAATAATATATCTGATGAAAATCTAGAAGAGACATCTTAAGAAGGACATGTGAAGTAAATGCTGAATTTTGTCCATAATGTATTTTTTACATATCTGTATTGAATAATCATTTTATATGTTTTTGTTTTGCCACCCCCGGTGGGTGAAGCATGCGCGAGACTACTGCAGTACCACTCAGAAATAACTTGTTTCTAAAACATAAACAAGAAAATGTTAGTTGGTACAATTTTGACCATGATGTAAGAAATGTTCTGTTGAATATTTTGACCATGATGTAAGAAATGTTCTGTTGAATATTTTGACCATGATGTAAGAAATGTTCTCTTGAATATTTTGTACGTAATTTGATTGGAAGCCATTGTGGCAGTAATGTCTTCCAATCCTATTATGTTCAAAATATTCAACAGTGCATTTTACTTTGTTTTGTAAATAATCTGTTATTTCTGGGCTGTACTATATCACCTTTCTACAAAACTCCGCACTCTCCTGGTCCTGCCCATACTGTGTCCGGGAATTACCATAGCCCCAGGTACCGAGTCAATTCCCAATCACAGTCAGATTCGTCTATTTTGCTGACTTATTCAGTCGCAGTTTTCTAGGCTCTAAATTTTTGCAAATTTCAACGGAATTAGCGTTCTTCCAAGATATCCATTGCTGGCATCATGGAGGACAAAGGAAAATCATCTCAGGGGCAGGTTGTATCAATCTAGAATTTATACATTCGTGCTGTAATGAATGATCGAATTTTCCTTAAATTGGCAATTGTTTTAAAATTGTAGCCATTGTTGGAGTCAGCCCGGTACCCTTTACTGTTTAAGTCTTATGCGGGTACTCGGGTAATTTCTCTTGCGACTCGGTTCCTTTCAAGATGGATGCGCTTTAAGCCAAGATGGCGGCGCCCATGAATTAGTTTTGCCTTCGGCTTGGCGTATCTATGCATTCTGTTGGTGCCGATCTTTAGTCTTCACTTCATTTATGAAGGTGTTTGTAGCGATCGGTATGTCTTTCTTGGTTATTTTAACGGTTAGTTAAATTTCCAAGCCGTGTTTATTAATTTTCACTCTAAAAAATTTCAAATATTTCCTGCCTTAAAACTTGATTATCATTAATTTAAGAGAAAGTTAATGTTTTAAGTAATTCTATGATTACAATCAAGTTGTTGTGCGTATTTGCTCGTCACTCATGTCATGTGCAGCATTTTAATTCTTGCTTTGTGTTCGCAGAGGCCTAAGGGTCTGGACACCTTATGTACCAAGTGCAATCGGTTCATGAAGCAGAGATTTGTTGGTCACCACTGCGTAGCTTGCGTGAAGTGCAAGGTGGGAAGCCCGTGCGATGTTTGCGTGAAGTGGTCGTCGGAGTTGGTGGCGGAGTTCGACCGTGATCGGCGTGTGCGTCTGGACCGAATCGCGAGGGACAAGGCGGCCAAGGCAGATCAGGCGGCCAACAGAGGTTTGGAGGATCGCCTAAATGAGAGGATGGACTCGGCTTTGGGTGTCTGGGCGGCCCAGTTTAAAGCCATGTTTGAGACCCTGCAATCCACGATCCCGTTGATGCAGACTGGTGCAGGACTACCTTTCGGTGGTCCGATCAGTACTGCGGAGGGTGTTGCACCTACTCTTGCGTTGGCTCAAGAGCCGACGGCAGAGGAGGAGGAGCGTTTGCTCATGGAGGATTCCGGCATGCCGGATCTTTCCGTTATGGCTGTAGCCAGTACGTCCCAAGGTTCTCCTTCGGGTTATGTACGGGTTTGCCAGCCGGGTGGTGATGTCGACATTCCGTTCGGGCATTTTCCATCCGGATTTTCTTCAGCCCGTGCTGCCGTTGGAGTCGTGTTTGACGGCTTCGGACGGTATCCCGGCGCCAGTGGCTACGGGCTCTGTCGGGTTCCCATTGGCCACCATTGGTAATGCGGCTGTGATCACGGCTCCCGTGCTGGAGCCGATGGATCTCAGTGAGTTCGTATCTGGCGAGTCGCTGGATACTGGAGCCGCAAGTGCACGGTTGGCGGGCATGGTTTACACTAGTAAACAGGTTCGCAGTCCTCAGCATGGATCGTTGGTTTCTGCCTCGTCCAAGGGCGAGAAAGAAGATGAAAACGGCAGTCCCTTGGTGGATGAGTCATCATTTTCCACCGAGGCTGAATGGGTGCAGGTCCTTGAATGGATGTCCGGTCATCTAGGGTTGCATCAGATCAGGGATCTCAGCGCGATCCGGCGATGGGGCGGATGTCAGAGCAAGCGGCTAGCGCTCTGTCCAGTGGCTCTTCGGCCATGCCTGCTCTGCCTTTGGATACGTTGACCTCTGACATGTTTGAGGTAGCGGCGTACCGTATGGTCCAGCCGGACCTTACGTTACCGAAGGCCCCGAAAGGGATTAGAGGTAGAGTCCGTTTTCCGGAGCTTGCCTATCACCAGTATGCCCGGGTCCCACGGCTTTCCGTCGGGGAGAGGGAGGCGCTGAATAGGCCGTTGGCTGGCAAGGCTAAGGGACGTTCTCGTCCGTTAGTTTCCCAGACTAACAAAGATCCGTTCAATCAGCTGACCCTCATTGAGGATGCGGCGAGGGCTGCCATGGCGGCCCTCTCGCACGGTTGTACCGTCCTGCAGGGTATGCTGACCTGTGCAGCGGAAGGTGGGGGTAGTGCCAGAGGCTGCTCCTGGAATTATCCGGGACACCATCCGCCTATCTCAAGATTGCCTGGCCAGGGTGATCACGAGATCATTGGCTGAGCGACGGCGAATGGTTCTCGATTTTGTAGAACCAGGACCTGAGATGAGGGCTGCGTTATCTTCCGTGCCATTCATTGGGCCAGGCTTGTTCGGCGGCTCGGCACGGCAAGCCTTATCCAAGGTCGCTTCAATGATCGCGGATCAGGAAGTAGTCGGCAAGTCGTGGAAGTCGACGAAAAGGACTCAGCCGCAACAGTCCTACAGACAGCACCACCAGGAGCAGCAGAGGCAGCGCCAAAGATCGCCCTTCCGTCCTTCTGGCCGTGATGCCCATCGGCCATCCGGCTCTCACGGTCCTGGTCATTCCTCTTCATACAAGTCCTCTAGTAAGAGGCCGTATGAGGAGGACAGGAAAGGTGGCGGTTCGGGCCGCGGCAGCTACCGTAAGGATAGCCGTGGCGGCGGTTCCGGACCGTCATTTGCCAAGAAACCACGGTGTGGCCGTGGGGGACGGTCCTGACGGGTTTCCGGCGGGATCCGCTCCGATAACAACAGGAACGAGGGGAGTCGAAGATCTTCACCGTGGCGAATTAGCGTCATCTCGTACAACATCGATCGCGAGTTGTGTGCAGATTCCTTCCGTCGGAGGCAGACTGCAACTGTTCTCAGACAAATGGGAACAGGTCGTGCAAGGTTATTTGGTCTGTCAATGGTTGAGAAATGGCTACGCGCCGGACTGGCTCATCCGTCAATCGTTAGTTCCATTAACTTCGACTCCAGTATGGACTTCCGTTCCAAGGGAATCTGATCGTCTGGAGGCCTTTTGCTCGGAAATCGAAAGTCTTCAGCAGAAGAATGCGATTCATTTAGTCCGCAATCAGTCATCCCCAGGCTTCTATTCAATGATGTTCCTTGTTCCGAAATGCACCGGAGGGTGGAGACCGGTTCTCAATCTCAAACCGTTAAACAAGTTTATTCTGTCACCAAAGTTTCAGATGGAGACGGTAGCAGCAGTGATGTCAGAATTGAGGAAAGGCATGTGGGCAGTGTCGATAGAGCTGAAGGATGCTTATTTTCATATTCCAATGTCAATTCCTTTTCAGAAATACCTTCGCTTTGCGTTCCAAGACAATGTCTGGGAATTCAATGCGCTTCCATTCGGCCTGACCTCAGCGCCGAGGGTCTTCACAAAAGTGGTCCTCGCCATGACATCTTATCTTTGCAGGAGAAACATAGCTGTTCATACTTACATAGACTTACCCTGTAGGTGGGGCTTAGAATACACCTTCCGTATCCTCTGCGTGTCGTAAGAGGTGACTAAAGGAGGTAAGGGTGAGGTAACCCTGACAGAAACCTCGAGTGCTGAAGACGGAAGTTCCAGGCCGCACGGCGCACTCTAATAAACCATGGATCCACGCACTTACCGCTTATGATCATGTCGCTAGTCACTTATAATACTGGCGGTATGATCGGCGAACGAAAAGAAGAAGAAGATACTTACATAGACGACTGGCTGCTGAAGGCGGGGAATCCAGTCACTCTGCGCAACAATCTTCAGGTAGTCCTAGCCTTACTAAAGGATCTAGGATGGATTGTGAATCTAGAGAAATCAGAATTGACTCCATCCCAGGAGTTTGTTTATCTGGGAATATTTTTCAATCTCAGGGATGGCGTAACTTTTCCGGCGGAGAGCAGGGTCAGGAGCCTGATTGCAGTTTTGGAGTCAATTTCTCTAGGAAGCTATCCGACGGCGCACCAATTTCTCAGGATACTGGGTTTACTAGTGTCTCTGGAGAAAGTGGTGCCTTATGCGGCACTCAGGCGCAGGCCGATTCAGATGTATTTAATGTCGTTCTGGTCTCAGAAAACGGATCCATTGTCTCTGAGAATTCCAGTAAAAGAACCATTGATATTCCATCTTCAGTGGTGGTTATCAGAACAGAATCTCCTGCGAGGTGTTCCTCTACAACCTCCTCAACCACAGATGTCCATCTTCACAGATGCATCTATGATGGGTTGGGGAGCGGTATTGGACAATCGATCGGTGTCAGGGGAATGGGACCGGACCAATGCGCAGAAACATATCAATGTTCTCGAACTGTTAGCGGTGGTATTAGCACTTCGAAAGTTCGAGAATTTAATTCAAGACAAGATTGTCCTAATAAGGACAGACAACTCAACAGTGGTGTCCTATTTGAACCACCAAGGCGGAACGAGGTCACCAGAGTTGTGCATGATGATTTGGAACCTTCTGCTGTGGTGCCAAGAGAGGAATATTATTCTTCGGGCAGCACACATTCCAGGAAGATTGAACATCTTAGCAGATGCACTCAGTCGAAGGATGGTTTGTCGTCCGACAGAATGGCAGCTCAACCAATCGGTAGCGGAGGTTCTATTCAAACATTAGGGCAAACCAAATGTGGATCTATTTGCGATGAAACAGAACGCAAAGATGGTCACATACGTGTCACCGATCCCGGACCCGCTAGCGTTGGCAGTAGACGCACTGGCGATGAGTTGGAAAGGAATGTACGCATATGCGTATCCTCCAACGATTCTCATCCCAAAAGTTCTGGCAAAGATAAGAGAAGGGGTATGCCAAGTACTACTGATCGCCCCTCATTGGCCAGGCCGATCTTGGTTTACGGATCTGCTGGACCTTCTGGTCTGCAATCCAATCCCTCTTCCAAAACGAAGGGATCTAATCACTCAGAACAAGGGTCTGTGTCTTCACGACAGAACAGAAATGTTCAAATAGACTGCATGGATGTTGTCAAGCAGCGTGCAATTGAGGGTGGCTTTTCTGAGCAAGCTGCAAAGTTTGTCGCTTCAGCCAGAAGAGGGTCAACCACCAAAACATATAATTATAGAATCAACAAATTTGCAGAATGGTGTAAGGGAAGAGATATTAATCCCTTGTCTGTATCTGTTCAACACGTAGCCGATTTTATCTGTCATTTATATGAAGTTGACAAACTTGTACCTTCAACCCTAGCAGCATATAAGTCTACGTTAGCTTCAGTCGTTCCCAGTCTGGCCATTGAAGGAGTGGAGAATGACACTTTGAATGAAGTTATTAAAGGAATGAGCAATCTGCGACCTAGACAGCCAATTCCTATCCCAGCATGGAATCTATCTCTTGTTCTACAGGTTTTAGGGCATGCACCCTTTGAACCGATTAGATCAATAGATATTAAACTGTTAACTATTAAATCAGTTTTCTTGGTTGCAGCAGCATTGGCGAGAAGGAGAAGCGAAATTCATGCGCTATCTGCCGAACAAGACCGTTTTGTCATCACGGGTGAAGGTTTAAGACTACTTCCACGTCTTTGTTTCCTGGCAAAGAATCAGTCACTTAAATATCCAGGTCAACCGATCAATTTGCCAAGTTTAGTCAGACATGACCCAAACTCTTCTGCTTGGTGTCCTGTCAGATGTCTGAAAATGTATAAGAAACGTACTGAGGAGTGGAGAGATGACCCGAAATCTCTGTGGTTATGTCTCAAAGCTCCTCATTTGCACGCCTCGAAGGATACTATTTCTCGTTGGATAGTTGACGCTATTCAGATGTCTCACAAAATTGCTACAGGAAAGCAGATTGATCGTGCGAACGCCCATCAGGTCCGAGCATTAGCAGCATCATCGGCCCTTTTTAAGGGTGTCTCATTAGAGGAGGTGATGTCTGTAGCACAATGGCATGCCGAGTCGTCATTTACTGATTTCTATCTTCGCAACATCTCCAGCGCACTTAATCCGGTAGCCGTCGCCAATTTGTCGAACGTTAGTTAAGCCACATCCGACCACCACTTCACAAACATCGCATGTTACTGCACTGAGCAAGAGCCATGCACATGGCCAGTGAACGACCGTGGATTGGGCCGAGCTCCTGGGATGATCAAGAAAGATCAAGCACTCAAAATGGTGAGTGTTTACATTAATTAAGTGACTAAGAATATATTAATATTTACTTACAGTCGAAATATCAGACTGCTTAAGTAAATAGTTTGATATAAGAGTATACTTATCCTCTCAAACAGACATTAGACTCATTCCAATTTGAAAACTTAATCGATATACTGATATTTTTTCAAAATTAGAAGTTGTAGTAGCTTCTTTGCACTCTACTGGACTGCCCTAGCTGAGACTTGGGGCTGACCCAGGTCTGGTGGGTGTTGCATCCCCATTGACAGCCCTCTGGATGTTGTGCGGACAAAAGAGAGGGGGGGGGGGAGCGGTCTAGACCATGGAAGTTTAGCACTATGAGTCAGATGGCAGAACCCAAGGGTATGCCAGGGTTCTAGTCTCTACACAACCTTCTCTTTTGGATGGTAGATGAGTGCTGGTTCGAGCCTCACCTCCTCCCACCGGTATTTCTTGGCTGTTGAAATCTGGAGTTTATCATAATAGTACATCTGGTAAGTATTATTCGAAGTAGAATCAAAAAAGCATCCGCTTTTGTTTCTACGAGAATTCTTAATACTTACCAGATGTACTATGGCCCTGTCTCAGCCAACCCGCTGAGGTGAGGCTGAGCTGCTTTCGCTGTTTGTCAAGGCAAATATAAGACGAATCTGACTGTGATTGGGAATTGACTCGGTACCTGGGGCTATGGTAATTCCCGGACACAGTATGGGCAGGACCAGGAGAGTGCGGAGTTTTAATTGTTTATTTTGAGGTAGACTAGATAATAGACATTATCATAATAGTACATCTGGCAAGTATTAAGAATTCGCGTAGAAACCAAAGCGGATGCTTTTTTGATTCTGACATCAGTGGTGGCGTTGGTGTCAACGTTCTGTTTAGCACCTGCTTTGGCTTCTGTTTCTGTATTGGGTAGGCTTAACAGAACAAAGCTTGGATACCTGGTTGTCTATGTTAGGAATCTACATGATGTCATATGTTTAAAGGTGAAGGTCACTGTAACCTTAGTACAAGAATTTAAACAAGTCAAATTATGTTGTTAATATTAACCCTTTAACTGATGAGATCCTGTTACCTCAATTTCAAGGCAACCATACTTGAATGATGTTGAATATTTTGAAAATAGCTTGACTGCAAACTGTGACAAATTAATTAACTTCCAGACACATTAATTTTAGAATAATCAGAATTAATTTTAGAATAATCAATGTGTTTGCTCTGTCTCGAGCAATTTTTTGCATCATGTCTGTGGCACTGAATGTGTCTGTATCGGGATCAGATCAAATTCTGGATCTGTGGATATCACTGAAACTTCTGGTAGGATTTGGCGTTTTAGTACAGGAAATCGGGTGACAGACTAGACTTCACACCTTAGGGCGTAATCCAGGGAAATCCAAAAAATATGAAAAATCCGGAAAATCTTAATACTTATTACATTGTGGCAAGGATCTGCTGATTGCTCTTGTTATCTCCTGTCAAGCCAGATTTATGTAAATGCAGGAGATTAATGGGGTTAAGAAATGTCATCTCTGAAATATATTGATCCACAGGTAATACCTCTATATATTGAGGTCAGTGGTCATGTGCCAAAGGTAATACCTCTATATATTGAGGTCAATGGTCATATGCCAGAGATAATACCTCTATATATTATAGTCAATGGTCGTGTGCCAGAGATAATACCTCTATATATTATAGTCAATGGTCGTGTGCCAGAGATAATACCTCTATATATTGACGTCAATGGTCATGTGCCAAAGGTAATACCTCTATATTGAGGTCAATGGTCATGTGCCAGAGATAATACCTCTATATTTTGAGGTCAATGGTCATGTGCCAGAGATAATACCTCTATATATTGAGGTCAATGGTCGTGTGCCAGAGATAATACCTCTATATATTGATGTCAATGGTCATGTGCCACAGGTAATACCTCTATATATTGATGTCAATGGTCATGTGCCAGAGATAATACCTCTATATATTGAGGTCAATGGTCGTGTGCCAGTGATAATACCTCTATATATTGAGGTCAATGGTCATGTGCCAAGGGTAATACCTCTATATTGATGTCAATGGTCATGTGCCACAGGTAATACCTCTATATATTGAGGTCAATGGTCATGTGCCAGAGATAATACCTCTATATATTTAGGTCAATGGTCATGTGCCAAAGGTAATACCTCTATATGTTGATGTCAATGGTCATGTGCCACAGGTAATACCTCTATATATTGAGGTCAATGGTCATGTGCCAGAGATAATACCTCCTATGATTTAAATATATCTATTTATGGATCTGTATTAAAAAAAATCTTTACTGAGTGACTGCTTCTTTTGCATTTTAATTGTCAAGCCAGCCGAACGTGATCTCTGCAGTGGGCTTGTGAAAAGTCCATTTGCAGACCAAGAAAAGAATACTTTTGAAATTTGTGCATGTGTGTGTGTGTGCGTGCGTGCGTGCGTGCATGCATGCATGCATGGGTGTTCGTGACTGAATACCGTGGTTAACATTTTAATGGTCAAAGTTGGTCAAGAAAATATGGACAATATCCAGTTGCCGGTCAAGAAAGGATCTTTAAAAACTTAACACTGAAATGGCTGTCTCAGTAACCGCAGTCTTTTTCAAATATTCTACTTGTGCCCTACAAATGGCCGTAAGCAGTACAGAAGTCATGTTTGTCCATCTTGGCTGGGTAAAAGTGCTAAGCCCATGATGTTTCTAGTGGGTAATTTGACTAAGTCTGCTTTTTAGCTCATCTGGCCTGAGCTTATGCGATGGCGACCGGCCGTCATGTATCCGTCATCGTCCGTCCATCCATCGTCCGTCCGTTAACTTTTCCTTTAAACGACTGCTTCTCAAGAACGTCTTGGCCGATTTCAATTATATTTGGCAGGAAGCAACCCTAGGCCATAGGATCCAAGTTTGTTCAAACGAAGCCAATCGGCCAATTTGGCCAACGGCCATCTTGGATTTTGGCTGATTTTAGGAAACGTCTTTAAAAATCTTCTCCGAAACCGCTTGGTGGATTGAAGCAAACCCCATGAAATATGATCTAGGGTAAGAACTGAACCAAGTTTGTTCAAGGGAACTTGATTGGTCAAATGGTTCGGCGGCCATTTTTGTTGACCTAGTTTTAGCGAAAATGACTTCTTCAGAACTGCTGAAGGGATCAGACCGAAATTTGGCAGATATGATTAGGGAACAAGGGCCATTAAAGTTGTTCAAGGGAAGTTGATATATCAAAAACATGGCCGCAATGGACCAATCAAAATACAGTGTGTTTGGCTGCCATATTGGATTTTTTTATTCTGATGGATTTTGAGACTGAAATTGGGTTTATATATGTTTTTGGGTATTCTGATCTCAAATTTGCAATTTTAAAAACTGTTGGATAAACGCTTTGGCAGACTTCTTGGATCATTTTCCCCGCTGAAAGCTCCCATACTAAAGCAATGGGAAATTTAAAATGTCTTCTCGAGAACTACTAGGCCAATTTCAATTATATTTGGCAGGATGCATCCTTAGGGTGTAGAGATTCAAGTTTGTTCAAACAAAGCCGATCAGCCAATTTGGCTGGTGGCCATCTTGGATTTTGGCCGATTTTTTCGAAACGTCTTTAAAAATCTCCAAAACCGCTTGGTGGATTGAAGCAAACCCCATGAAATATGATCTAGGGCAAGAGCTGAACAAAGTTTGTTCAAGGGAACACGATTGGTGTCATGGTTTGGCGGCCGTCTTGGTTGACCTAGTTTTAGCGAAAACGACTTCTCCAGAACCTCTGAATGGATCGGGCTGAAATTTGGCAGAAATGATTAGGGACTAAGGGCCATTAAAGTTTGTTCAAGGGAAGTTGATCCGTCAAAAAGTATGGCCGCCATTGTCCAATCAAAATATAGTGTGTTTCGCGGCCATATTGGTTTTTATTATTTGATGGATTTTGATGCTGAAATTGGTTTTATATGTGTTTTTGGATATTCTGATCTCAAATTTACAATTTTGGAAACTGTCGGCCAATTTGTCCAGTGGCCATCTTGGATTTTGGCCGATTTTTAGAAATGTCTAAAAATCTTCGCCGAAACTGAGCGATTGATTCAAAACTCATAAAGTATCATTTTGGGCACGAGCTGAACCAAGTTTGTTCAAGGGAATTTGATTGGCCAGATAGTTGGGCGGCCATCTTGGATGGCCTGGTTTTCATGAAAGCGACTTCATCTCCAGAGCCACTGAACATATTGGGCTGAAATTTGGGAGATAATATTGATGATTAAGGGCCATTAAGGTTTGTTGATGAGAAGTTGATACATAAAGAAACATGGCCTCTGTCTTCTCAACTCATTAGTGTTAACCCTTTAACCCTTAGATCTTTTTAAGAAAATTTTAATTTTTCTCATAGAAAATGTCCATTTGTTAACCAAGAGAAGATTATTTTTGAAAATTTATCAATGGAATGACTGGTGCAGTTATCGAGCTGATATGCGTGTTAAAGGGTTAATGACCATTCTAGTTGAAATGCTTATGGTCCAGGTAGCGATACAGGCCGCTTGGGCCTCTTGTTTATGTTAATCACCTACATTCTCCTGTCTCCAATAAGATCAAATTATTTATGATGTAAGAGATCGGTCTGCGGAATATTTTGAAAGTAATTTGGTGGGAAGCTGTTGCTGCCTTATGTAGCAATATCTTGCAGTCATATTAGATTCAGAGTATCAGCTTTTTTATATAAGTTGTTTTGAAATTGAAATACATGGGATATCCGTGTTGAAAGCATTAATGACGAGATGTAGCACCATGTAGATGTCTGTAGTGTGTCTTTGGTACTCTGCATGTATGATTGCTGAATTCTGCGGCTGTAGTAGTAGAAACATCCTACAACCGCAATCAGTCCTTCACTTTTGCCCACTGTGTCTTGTTCTCAGCCGAAATCCTTAGCTTCCTCAGGTCCATTCTTGATTTGAGTGTACAGAGTCATGCTTTCTTGAGGTCACCTCGTACTCTGTACTCGGAACTGTTATTATATAATACATGATATAACTGTGTTGAAAGCATTACCGATGAGATGCCGCACCATACAGATATCTGTAGCATGTCTTTGGCACTCCATACTGTTATTATATAATCCAGTCATCTGAATTCATTCATATACAGCCAAGCATGCTCAGTTGACCACTGGCAGTTTGGTGGTAACTGAGAGTCATTCCTTAAGACATGTGTTCGCAATCTGGCCACCTGTCATTCAGGACCATGCTCTTGTGCCACAGATCAGTGACCATTGTGTCTGCTGCCTTCAGCAGGTGTCTGACTTAAGCCTGGATACAGGACTGGCATTGTACTGTGTGATACTTATATACTTAAACATTCTAATACAGAGAGTTAGGCTTCATTAAATACACACAATAATAAATTCTAATTTTCGTTTGGAATTCTTTGTTTATACTAATACACGTTTAATCTTATGCCATGTCAGTTATTTATAAAACTTTGTAAAAATAATATGTATTTGTTATTGTGTAAGTGCATGCATGCATGCATGCATGCCTGTATCTAAGTATGTGTGCGCGTGTGTGTGTGTGTGTGTGTGTGTGTGTGTGTGTGTGTGTGCGCGCGTGTGTGTGTGTGTGTGTGTGTGGTGTGTGTGTGTGTGTGTGTGTGTGTGTGTGTGCTTGCGTGCATACATACATCGTGTGTGTGTGTGTGTGTGTGTGTGTGTGTGTGTGTGTGCTTGCGTGCATACATACATCGTGTGTGTGTGTGTGTTTTGGTTCACCACGCACTGACAGGCAAAATCAATACACCTTTCCCGCATCGGCGTCATTACGCTGGGATTTCTCTAAATCAACGCTCAGAGCAAAGCTGCTTGCTGGTATAGAGGGCAAAAAGCCGCTGACCCGCATTAGGTTACTTTTGCACTATAATACACCGCAATCTAAACCGTTCGTATGATGAACTAAAATCATTATATTATTTAAATCTTATATCATTGGAAAGCGCATTCAATTGCCGAAACATTAATGCATTATTTTTTATATTTTTGTAACGTTTTCACTGAGTTATTTGCGTATATAGAATTACACCTTTCGACTTAGATTCATTAAATCAGGTGGACAATAGGGGATATTTTAAAATTGCAATCAACTGTATTAGATTTTATAAAACTATAAAAACTAATACAGAAATGTATAGAAAATTGGCTTAGCTTTCCAATGATGTATGACTTCACTAATATTATGAACATGTTTTTTCAGATGCACTGCTTAAAATACACTATCTGATTCCCATAGTAAAGTAATGCTGTTTGCGCGTCGGTTATCATGGTTACCAGCCGGAAGTGGTATGCCCAATGCAATCTGGGAAGGTATTTTCCCCAAATACGCTAATGTGAAAAAGGCCTATTGCAATATTACAGGCTGGAATTTTGGGCTAGTGCTTACACTCATCTCTACATTGTCGATATCAGAATGTTTCTGCAAAACATGAGCGGATATCTGTCATGCAACAAATCACTGGATGATTTGAGTCCAGGTTCAGAAAATATAATATTTTTATTGGCAGTGCACTGTATTGCTCCTTGTTCAGCATTTTCATAAGATCATCCACTAGTTCACTGGAGGCCAGGATGGATAAATAAGCAAAAAAGCACAATGTACATTAGCACATGTTATCCAGCTACCATTCACACTGACACACATTATCTCTAGCTGTCACTGGTTGCTGACATCACACTGACACACATCTTTATCTGTGAATGTTGCTGATGTCACACTGACCAATCTCTACCTGGCGCAGTTTAATGACCTCACACTGACACACATCATCTCTAGCTGTCACAGGTTAATGACGTCACACTAAACAACTACTTTCACTACCACAAGCAATCTCTGCCTATGACAGGTTA
The DNA here is from genome assembly GCA_034401795.1 of Chaetoderma sp. LZ-2023a. NCBI lineage: Eukaryota > Metazoa > Mollusca > Caudofoveata > Chaetodermatida > Chaetodermatidae > Chaetoderma > Chaetoderma sp. LZ-2023a. The sequence continues at coordinate 128,821,168 of CM067367.1, forward strand.
ATGACTTCACACTGACATCTCTAGTTTCACTACCACAAGCAATCTCTGCCTATAACAGGTTAATGACGGCACACTAAGCAACTCTACTTTCACTACCACAAGCAATCTCTGCCTATGACAGTTAATGACTTCACACTAACATTTCTACTTTCACTACCACAAGCAATCTCTGCGTGTAACAGGTTAATGACGTCACACTGACAGTTTCACTACCACCACCAATATCTGCTTGTCACAGGTGAATGACGTCACTGACATCTCTAAAGTTTTACTACCACAAGCAATCTATGCCTGTAACAGGTTAATGACGTCACACTGACATCTCTACAGTTTCGCTACCACAAGCAATCTCTGCCTGTCACAGGTGAATGACGTCACACTGACATCTCTAGTTTCACTACCACAAGCAATCTCTGCCTGTCACAGGTGAATGACATCACACTGACAGTGTCACTACCACAAGCAATTTCTGCCTGTCACAGGTGAATGATGTCACACTGACATGTCTAAAGTTTCACTACCACAAACAATCTACCTGTCACAGGTTAATGACATCACACTGACACACAATCTCTGCCTGTAACAGGTTAATGACGTCACACCGACACACACAATCTCTGCCTGTAACAGGTGAATGACGTCACACTGACATCTCTAGTTTCACTACCACAAGCAATCTCTGCCTGTCACAGGTGAATGACGTCACACTGGCAGTTTCACTACCCCAAGCAATCTCTGCTTGTAACAGGTTAATGGCGTCACACTGACATCTCAACTTTTACGACCACAAGCACCCTCTGCTTATGACAGGTGAATGACGTCACATGGACATCTCTAAAGTTTCACTATCGCAAGCAATCTCTGCCTATGACAGGTTAATGACGTCACACTGACATCTCTAGTTTCACTACCACAAGCAATCTCTGCCTGTCACAGGTGAATGACGTCACACTGGCAGTTTCACTACCCCAAGCAATCTCTGCCTGTCACAGGTGTATGACGTCACACTGACATCTCTACAGTTTCACTACCACAAGCAATCTATGCCTGTAACAGGTTAATGACATCACACTGACAGTTTCACCACCGCAAGAAATCTCTGCCTGTCACAGGTGAATGACGTCACACTGACATCTCTAGTTTCACTACCACAAGCAATCTCTGCCTGTCACAGGTGAATGACGTCACACTGACAGTATCACTACCACAAGCAATTTCTGCCTGTCACAGGTGAATGATGTCACACTGACATCTCTAAAGTTTCACTATCACAAACAATCTACCTGTCACAGGTTAATGACGTCACACTGACACACAATCTCTGCCTGTAACAGGTTAATGACGTCACACTGACACACAATCTATGCCTATGACAGGTTAATGACGTCACACTGACATCTCTAGTTTCACTACCACAAGCAATCTGCTTGTAACACATGAATGACGTCACACTGACAGTTTAACTACCGCAAGCAATCTGCCTGTAACAGGTGAATGATGTCACACTGACATCTCTACAGTTTCGCTACCACAAGCAATCTCTGCTTGTAACAGGTTAATGACGTCACACTGACATCTCTAGTTTCACTACCATAAGCAATCTGCTTGTAACACGTGAATGACGTCACACTGACACACACAATCTCTGCCTGTAACAGGTGAATGACGTCACACTGACATCTCTAGTTTCACTACCACAAGCAATCTCTGCCTGTCACAGGTTAATGACGTCACACTGACACACAATCTCTGCCTGTTACAGGTGAATGACGTCACACTGGCATCTCTAATGTTTCACTACCACAATCAATCTCTGCTTGTAACAGGTTAATGGCGTCACACTGACATCTCAACTTTTACGACCACAAGCAACCTCTGCCTATGACAGGTGAATGACGTCACATGGACATCTCTAAAGTTTCACTATCACAAGCAATCTCTGCCTATGACAGGTTAATGACGTCACACTGACATCTCTAGTTTCACTACCACAAGCAATCTCTGCCTGCCACAGGTGAATGATGTCACACTGACAGTTTCATTAGCACAAGCAATCTCTGCCTGTCATAGGTGAATGACGTCACACTGACATCTAAAGTTTCACTACCACAAGCAATCTCTGCCTGTCACAGGTTAATGACGTCACACTGACACACAATCTCTGCCTGTTACAGGTGAATGACGTCACACTGGCATCTCTAATGTTTCACTACCCCAATCAATCTCTGCTTGTAACAGGTTAATGGCGTCACACTGACATCTCAACTTTTACGACCACAAGCACCCTCTGCTTATGACAGGTGAATGACGTCACATGGACATCTCTAAAGTTTCACTATCGCAAGCAATCTCTGCCTATGACAGGTTAATGACGTCACACTGACATCTCTAGTTTCACTACCACAAGCAATCTCTGCCTGTCACAGGTGAATGACGTCACACTGGCAGTTTCACTACCCCAAGCAATCTCTGCCTGTCACAGGTGTATGACGTCACACTGACATCTCTACAGTTTCACTACCACAAGCAATCTATGCCTGTAACAGGTTAATGACATCACACTGACAGTTTCACCACCGCAAGAAATCTCTGCCTGTCACAGGTGAATGACGTCACACTGACATCTCTAGTTTCACTACCACAAGCAATCTCTGCCTGTCACAGGTGAATGACGTCACACTGACAGTATCACTACCACAAGCAATTTCTGCCTGTCACAGGTGAATGATGTCACACTGACATCTCTAAAGTTTCACTATCACAAACAATCTACCTGTCACAGGTTAATGACGTCACACTGACACACAATCTCTGCCTGTAACAGGTTAATGACGTCACACTGACACACAATCTATGCCTATGACAGGTTAATGACGTCACACTGACATCTCTAGTTTCACTACCACAAGCAATCTGCTTGTAACACATGAATGACGTCACACTGACAGTTTAACTACCGCAAGCAATCTGCCTGTAACAGGTGAATGACGTCACACTGACATCTCTACAGTTTCGCTACCACAAGCAATCTCTGCTTGTAACAGGTTAATGACGTCACACTGACATCTCTAGTTTCACTACCACAAGCAATCTCTGCCTGTCACAGGTTAATGACGTCACACTGACACACAATCTCTGCCTGTTACAGGTGAATGACGTCACACTGGCATCTCTAATGTTTCACTACCACAATCAATCTCTGCCTGTCACAGGTTAATGACGTCACACTGACACACAATCTCTGCCTGTTACAGGTGAATGACGTCACACTGGCATCTCTAATGTTTCACTACCACAATCAATCTCTGCTTGTAACAGGTTAATGGCGTCACACTGACATCTCAACTTTTACGACCACAAGCAACCTCTGCCTATGACAGGTGAATGACGTCACATGGACATCTCTAAAGTTTCACTATCACAAGCAATCTCTGCCTATGACAGGTTAATGACGTCACACTGACATCTCTAGTTTCACTACCACAAGCAATCTCTGCCTGCCACAGGTGAATGATGTCACACTGACAGTTTCATTAGCACAAGCAATCTCTGCCTGTCATAGGTGAATGACGTCACACTGACATCTAAAGTTTCACTACCACAAGCAATCTCTGCCTGTCACAGGTTAATGACGTCACACTGACACACAATCTCTGCCTGTTACAGGTGAATGACGTCACACTGGCATCTCTAATGTTTCACTACCCCAATCAATCTCTGCTTGTAACAGGTTAATGGCGTCACACTGACATCTCAACTTTTACGACCACAAGCACCCTCTGCTTATGACAGGTGAATGACGTCACATGGACATCTCTAAAGTTTCACTATCGCAAGCAATCTCTGCCTATGACAGGTTAATGACGTCACACTGACATCTCTAGTTTCACTACCACAAGCAATCTCTGCCTGCCACAGGTGAATGATGTCACACTGACAGTTTCATTAGCACAAGCAATCTCTGCCTGTCATAGGTGAATGACGTTACACTGACATCTAAAGTTTCACTACCACAAGCAATCTCTACCTGTCACAGGTTAATGACATCACACTGACATCTCTAGTTTCACTACCACAAGCAATCTCTGCCTGTAACAGGTTAATGACGTCACACTGACACACAATTACTCGCATAGCCATCATCGATGTATGATTACTGGGTTTCAAGTTGCCACCACTCCATTACTCGCATGGCCATCATCGATGTATGATTACTGGGTTTCAAGTTGCCACCAGTCCATTACTCGCATAGCCATCATCGGTGTATGATTACTGGGTTGCAAGTTGCCACCAGTCCATTACTCACATAGCCATCATCGATGTATGATTACTGAGTTTCAAGTTGCCACCACTCCATTACTCGCATAACCATCATCGATGTATGATTACTGAGTTTCAAGTTGCCACCACTCCATTACTCGCATAGCCATTATCTATGTATTATTACTGAGTTTCAGGTTGCTACCACTCCATTACTCGCATAGCCATCATCGATGTATGATTACTGGGTTTCAAGTTGCCACCAGTCCATTACTCGCAACGCCATCATCGATGTATGATTACTGAGTTTCAAGTTGCCACCACTCCATTACTCGCATAGCCATCATCAATGTATGATTACTGAGTTTCAAGTTGCCACCACTCCATTACTAGCATAGCCATCATCGATGTATGATTACTGAGTTTCAAGTTGCCACCACTCCATTACTCGCATTGCCATCATCGATGTATGATTACTGAGTTTCAAGTTGCCACGTATGATTACTGAGTTTCAAGTTGCCACCACTCCATTACTCGCATACCCATCATCGATGTATGATTACTGAGTCTCAAGTTGCCACCACTCCATTCCTCGCATAGCCATCATCGATGTATGATTACTGAGTTTCAAGTTGCCACCACTCCATTACTAGCATAGCCATCATCGATGTATGATTACTGAGTTTCAAGTTGCCACCACGCCATTACTCGCATTGCCATCATTGATGTATGATTACTGAGTTTCAAGTTGCCACGTATGATTACTGAGTTTCAAGTTGCCACCACTCCATTACTCGCATACCCATCATCGATGTATGATTACTGAGTTTCAAGTTGCCACCACTCCATTACTCGCATAGCCATCATCGATGTTTGATTACTGAGTTTCAAGTTGCCACCACACCATTACTCGATAGCCATCATCGACGTATCATTACTGAGTTTCAAGTTGCCACCAGTCCATTACTCGCATAGCCATCATCGATGTTTGATTACTGGGTTTCAAGTTGCCACCACTCCATTACTAGCATAGCCATCATCGATGTATGATTACTGGGTTTCAAGTTGCCACCAGTCCATTACTCGCATTGCCATCATCGATGTATGATTACTGAGTTTCAAGTTGCCACCACTCCATTACTCGCATAGCCATCATCGATGTATGATTACTGAGTTTCAAGTTGCCACCACTCCATTACTCGCATAGCCATCATCAATGTATGATTACCCTGTGTACACTGAATTATAAAGGCGCTAATTATACAGGCAAACTATTGAATATTTTGAAACTAAATTGACTGGGTCTGTGTGCTATTATAATATGAACTAGAATTTGCAGTGGATGGCACGCCATCGCAAATCCACCACGCTTTCGTCACCACCCACCCTCACCTCGCCAACCTTATGGGTCAACCCTACTACCCTCACCACCCCTGCAGGCAGAGCCTAATGTAAATGTCATCTCACTATCAGCAATCATATAGGTATCTCACATAAACAATCTTTGACGTTTATCACGTGATCTGGAAATGGTGGCCGAATAGTAATAGTAAGTGACTGGTCAGTAATAGTAATGGTAATAGTAATTGACTGGTCAGCAATGGTAAGAGTAATTGACTGGTCAGTAATGGTAATGGTAATAGTAATTAACTGGTCAGTAATGGTAATAGTAATTGGCTAGATAGTAATAGTAATTGACTGATCAGTAATAGTAATGGTAATAGTAATTGACTGGATAGTAATAGTAAATTGACTGGTAAGTAATAGTAATGGCAATAGTAATTGACTGGATAGTAATAGTAATTGACTGGTAAGTAATAGTGACGGTAACGGTAAAGAATCAATGCTAGTGTAACTGTAACAGTAATAGAAGAATCCTTAAAGGTAATAGGAGGAGCAAATTAGTAATCATAATAGAACGCATGCAATTGATTCTATACCTGACGCACGCACGCACGCATGCACGCACACACGCGCGCGCACACACACTATCTGAGAATTGTGGCCATGAAAGGTGTTGCTACCGCACTGGTGTCAGAATGAATACAGGTCACAAATTATATATGATGCTGAATGGAACTCAATAAATGAAAATATGAACATGTATCAGTGCGCGCATTGCTTAATATTCTGCGTTCGTGCTGAGGCATACTCGTGGAGCTTTTGTACACACTTGTGTGCTGGAAGAAAGGTGACGGTTTTGCAGAAAGAAGTTGCTCGTGTTGTCAGCAGCAACTGTCAGCCATGTTCATGACATCAGTCCTACAGTGAAGACTGTGTTATTGATGAATCGGAGCTAGAACATGGATAAGAATTTATGGGTTTTTTTGGCGCAAAAGTCAGCGCCTCCCAGCACGATGCCGTGGTTGGTTGAAGGAAACGTTGACTTCCTTGGTGAGATTGGATGACAGATGGTATGGCGAGGATAGGCATACCGCATCCGCCTACGATATGCACATGCGGGTACGTGCTAGCATTACTACTACACACGCATAATAATCACAGATGTGTGGGGTTGTTTTTTTTATCAAGAAAAGATTATTGATAGCGCCTCGTGCATGTATCTTAGGTAACTGTAGATGCGGAGGCATGTCTGCGCGAGCTAGAGCGCGTGCCGGCCATTCTTAGGAGATAGTTGTGTCCTAGACTGAGTGGTATTAGGTGGGGGTGGGGGCGGTGGTGGTGTCGGGCGTACAAGTTACAACACAACTTGTCATTTACTATTCTACTATTCTGGCAAGGTCGTACGAATTAGACCCCAGATCGGGTCTTTAGTATGTGCGTGAGTGGAGTGTGTGGTGAGAGAGGGGTGGGGGAGTGAGGGGGGGGGGGGGAGTGGGGAGGGGGAGTGGTGGAGGGAGGGAGGGCGAGGGGATGGAAGAAGATGGCGGGAAGGAGGGAGAAAGAGAGTTGATGTGGTGGGTGGGGGTGTAATATATAAGACAACTTCTTATTGCCTGAGTTTGTGTACAATTGTAGGTTACTGTACAAATTAATATGCCACCGTTTGACACATACCACAGGTTACCAATTAGTCTAGATTGGCTCATAGCGGTCTCTGGCAACTTCTCTCCATATTCTACACATCCTAAATTATATTTGTGTCTTGACAACTGTCTTGTAAGATGATCACAACGAAGCAAAAATCCCGCATCCATCAGTTGTTACCTCACTTGACCTGAAGCATCGTCATTATAATTAATCAATTCTGTGATTATTCTGTCAGAGCTACTGACACTAATTAGACGCCGGTACTTGCGCCTATAGAGAGGAATGTGTTAACCGGGTCACGCCTACCCCAACATTCAGACCGGTAATACCTTTAACCACCACCTTCATTTTCTTAACACCAGCACCAACGTTTGGTAAGCTTATGCCAACAGAACATACTTTCTTGTGTTGCAATTTGGAGCAAATCAGACCAGTAGTTTCCCAGAAACGGAGCTGGACATACACATGCCGCATACAGACATTAAAATGCAATACATCCTCCCCCTCACACCCCCCCCCCCCCACACACACACACACCGGCCGAGGGAAATAATATGAATTTAAGTGCATTGGAAGTCATTGTTGCGTGACCGACTATTAGTCAAATTATTTTCAGAATATTCAATAGGGTGTCTGTTGACCTATATGGTGGCTGTGTAATAGAGATAATGAGATTAGATTATATACGCATGGTTAATTAAACAAGAACGTTTACTGTTAGAACTAAGGGCATGCTGACTATCACCTAAGTTAATGATTGAATTTGATGAACTAAATCAATTTTGAACCATTTCGCTTTTAATTTATGTCCAGCGCTTTTCTTATTATTTCCTCAATATCGCGCATCCATCCTTAAAACGCACGTCTTTGTTCAAAGAAATTATCTTTTACTACACAGTCTATGTTTGTCCCCAAGTGTGCCTTTGTTTACATTTGGCCACATTGGTTAATCTCTGTCCTTGGAAGGTTTTTTTTGTTGGGGTTGGGTAGAGTCGGCGGGGTGAAGTTTATTCCTACATAATAATCTATAGCATACCGTCTCGTGGTTCAGTGAGAATAACTGAACAGATGTATGTGTGGTTGGCGTGATAGATGGTAGTGTGGTGGTTTGTAGGGGGGGGGGGGGGGGGGGGGTGGTGGGGGTACAGAAGGGAACTGGAAAACAACAAATCTGTCTAAAAGACTAAAACTAATAATAAATGTTCCAGATTTCGCCACTGACACGTCGTTCTAGCTCAACGCAGCATTTCTGTTTTAAGTGGACCATTACCGAAATTACCACCACATTGCAAAGTTATTCACTGATGACCTTATAGCCAGCAGGCGCTGTGGCAGCGAGGTACCAAGCAGTAGCTCCCCTTAGAACATTGAGGGAGATATTCGAAGAAATGACTCCATGTGTTTGTTGCCTAGTTTGCAGTCCGGCAGATGTGCGCTCAGTGGTAGCGTAACCTCTGAATCAGCGCAGCGTGACCTGATAAAATGTCGAGCTACAGGAGGCACAAACAAACCGAACCTATTGCCAGCCACTTGGAATTAGGATCTGTACTGGATGCGTGTCTATTTGCCAGATCTTTAATGGGGGCTAGTGGGGGCATGTGTACATGTGGGGAGACGGACCACAAACGACTCATCAAATGCGGACCTAATTCCAAGAGAGCACGAAAGTGGCTACAAAACCACAAGTGGCCTTTTGATGCAAGTACTAGATGTTGTCATAGGAACTGTGTTTGGAACAACATATCGTATAGAACCACAGAAACTATGTGGTGTAACTCGTCTTGCGTCTCGTTATATGCACTTCTATAGGACAGCAATACCATTGCTCACTCAGCCACTTATAATAATGAAATTTCATAGCAGTCGTCCACTTGAGCTCAGTCATCCAGGACCACCATCCCCGTACCACTTTGTGGGTATTCAACAATCCCTCTACGTCAGGATTGAGGGGCGCTTAAGTGGGGAAAAAAGCTGCTCATTGATCTAGTCCATTGGCCGAGCTTGATAAGGGCAATAATCTGGCAGTGGGGTATTTTAATTAGATGAAGTGACGGTGCGTTATCTCCCCTATTACCTGTAATTATTACCTTCGCCCAGTAAGGGGAAGAGGATATTGCAGGGGGAGACTGTATTGCATTCTAGTCTGTCTGCCTGCCTAACTGGTGTGCCTGCTTGCCTGCATGTCTGCCTGCATGTCTGTCTGTGCGCGCGTCCGTGCGTGACAGATTATCCAACCAATTTAACAATTGTAAAATTCATTAATCAAAATCCCATAATACCACAAAATTACCTACATCTAAGCTACAATTTGTAACTTGTTTGGATAAACTTGTGGGTCTTTGTGTGATATCGTGATATCCCTCAGGCTAATGATACCTTAGCACATCATTACATATTACCAACACTGGTTCAGCAGTTGTCTAGTTTCAGCCATCACACCATCCGACACCCATGGTGCTGTGGTAGTGAGGTCTACTTGTAACCCAAACGTTGTGGGTTCGAATCATTCCTCTACCGGATGAGCACCAAACATGTAAGACTGTCAAACTAAGGTTGCGTTGGTTATGTGCGTCTGCTAAGGTAGAACGCGACATACATTTTGTAATGGAATGTTATGACTTTAATCAAATAAGGGATTGTGTGTGTTATATCTCTCTAACTGTTCTAACTTTAATCACTTGCGTGATGGGCGGGTGTTATGATTGGTCGAGAGAGAGTTATTATTTGAAATATGCCAAATACTCGAATCTGATTGCCCGAAAGCTTTTTCTATTGTTCTCTCGACCAATCAGATCCGAATATTTTTAGCGGGAAAAGAGGACGTGGCCTAATTCAAATATTGACGATGTCATAACTCTCTCGACCAATCAGAACAGCTGCGCATCCCTTCGATACATTTTGGTGATGTAGCTTTATTTATGTGTGCCGATGATTGACACGTTTATAGGTGTGTGTCTGAAACCCCTGAATGTGGCATGGCCAAAGGCAGGGTTACATGACCCCTCACAGCCAATCAGAACAGCCGTGTATACAGTTGCCATAGCTTGAGCCGTTGATATATTGAAATATGTTAATGGTGATTGACAGGGGTAATGAACCATGAAATGGTTAGGGGCATGGCCAAACGAAGGGCCACGTGTGCCCTCGTTGGCCAATCAGAACAGCTGCTTATACAGTCACCACTACTCGAGATGTATTAACATGCGTAACGAGGTGTGAAATGGCTAGTGTGGGGTGTGTTCAAACCGAGGCCACGTGACTGCTCCCAGAGCAGCCGCATATACGGTCGCCAATTTGGCAGATGTAATAAGCTGTAAAAGCATTAGGGTGTGTGGCCAAATGAAGGGTCATATGACCCCCCCCCCCATGGTTAATCAGACCAGCCGCCCATACAGTCCCTACTGTTTGAGATGTTAAAGGAATTCTACAGAGTTATAATGTTTTCAGAATAGCTGTTGTCGGTCGCCATTGCTAGAGCTGTCAATCTAGGTGGCATGCCATCTGTCAGACGATCAGCGCAGCCACTTATACAGTCAGCAACGTTTGATCTGTAAAACTATTGGCAGGGTAATGATTCGCAAAACTGTTGGGCAATGGCCAAATGAAGGGTCACGTGACCCTTCGCAGGGTCACGTGACCCGTCGCAGCCCATCAAAACAACCACCTATACTGTCGCCATTGTTTGGGATGTTGAAGGAATTCTACAAAGTTATGTGGTCAGACATGTTCTGTCAAACTATGTCATGTGACATCTCTCAGGCAATCAGAATAGCTGCTTATACTGCTCGAGATGTAGATCTATTAACAGGTGTGGCGAGGTGTGAAATGGCTAGGGTGGGGTGGGGTCAAACCACGGTCATGTGCCATCTCCCAGCCAGTCAGAACAGCCACTTATACAGTCAGCAATCTGTATAGCTATTGGCAGATGTAATGAGCCGCAAAAGCATTAGGGTGTTGGCCAAATGAAGGATCATCTGACACCTCGTGGCCAATCAGAACAGCCGCCCATACAGTCCCCACTATTTGAGATGTTGAAGGAATGTGTTCGGACATGCTCTGTCCATCCAGGTTTCGGGATATCCCCCAGCCAATCAGAACAGCCGCTTATACAGTCACCATTGTTGGAGGTGTAGTGCTATTGATGTGTGGTGACATGAATGGAAGGGTCCTCCTGCATAAGTTTTACAAATACTATCTTTTAATACAACTAGGGCCCATGGTCTGGGTTTTACACACACACACAACCATTTTACATGCATAAGGCTTTGAATAATAATATTAATAATAACTCCCGAGATTCATTCCATAGGTTTATGTCTGTGAAATTTGGCTGGTTCTTGTAGGTTTTGTGGAAATATGTCACAATCTCAACAGCGCCCAGGTCAATTAGTTTCAAAATATTCCCCAGAGTGCTTTATTAAATAGTAGAGACATTCACCCATGCAAGTTGAAAAAATTAGATACTTCTTAAAGCTTACTTGAGACATCGGTCAGAGTCTGAAGTTGACTGGTCAAGACTTGGCCTGATGACAAAGTTTCGGGAGAAAGATTGCCTTTTTCTCTACACGGATTAATAATGTCCTACTCAAAGACTCATGTGACCACTAGTAACAATTAACAAATATAGATTTATTAAAGCAACTTAATAACTTGGGGTTAAAGGGCTTGTTGTTAATTAGGTCAAGGTTAATAATAATAATAATAATAATAATAATAATAATAATAAAAATAATAATAATAATAATAATAATAATAATAATAATAATAATAATAATGGCAATTAAGTTGCGCCACCCTTTAACGCCGCCACTGCCACCGATGACGACGACATACCTACACCAGACGCTGTGTCAGTGAATGCTTAAATGATCTTGCTATTCAACAAGGAGACTGCCTAGCAGATGAAATCACTGACACAGATGACCGTTACAAAATGTTTCGGGCAGCCAAAGCCCTTAGAGTTACTGACTACACACATCCACTCGCTGTACACAACTCCGAAAGACACTTTATCGGGACTGACCAGGGCAAAGACGAAGAAATTCGAGAATGGTTCAAGGAGCAGTTCACTGACCACGATCATGAGCCCTTGCACTTGTTCTCAGGAGACCCCATGCCATTAATAAGACCAATTAATACAGCAGTAGTTGAAAATGCACCTAATCAATTCAGCTTTTATGCACCAGCTTCCCATCTATGCTGTAGGTCAATGTACCCTTATTGTGCAACCTAAGCACAAGAAGCTACCCCAACCAATCTTTGGCCCATTGTGTTCCTCAACAGCATACGGAAAATCCTATCCAATGTTACTATGCCGCATCCGAGACTTCACTGGATCATTTCAAAGTGCCTTTAAACATGGACGCAGCTGTCCAGACATTGTATGGGCTCAACATATGCTTGTGTCGGTAGTCATGTCCAAGCACTAGGATTTCCACAAAATAGGCATTGACATGTCACGAGTCTGCGACACAATTAAATGCTAGATGTACTATACCAGGCCAGTTGCAACGAAGGTGAGATACGCCATGTGAAACTACTACTTGCAGAAACCAAAGTGAGAGTACGAGTCAAGTCAGTGACGTCTGTAGAGCTTGAGACATCAATTGGCTTCCCCACAGTAAGACGAGTCAAGTCAGTGACGTCTGTAGAGCTTGAGACATCAATTGGCTTCCCCACAGTAAGACGGTCTATACCCTGTGCATTTCACCTGTTACCTTGCTGTTGCATTGAAATCCAAGTGGAAAAATTCCACAAGACCAAACACCCCAGTGTCCATACTGGGCATGTCGCTAGAGATAGAATATGCCGATGACATGGACTTCATAGATGAGGAAAAGAAACCCCTTGACGAACTTCTCCCATAGATGCAAGCAAACTAAAAATTGAGAATCTCTTTATAAATGAATCCAAAAACAGAGTTTACCAACATATACCTATCTGCAAAGCATAAAAATAAAGAAAATGACGAGCCACTTTGTGGCAGCGAACCATGGAGGAAAAGCAAAAGCCTGGGCTCACTGTTTTGTATCACTGCTGATATTGCTGCTTGCTGAGTCGTGGGGAACATAGCTCTCCAGTCCTTCTGGATGCTATGGATTTGGAGATCAAAGATGCCCTTGGCAAAATGACTACGTTTATACCATCCAACCAGGCTATCCTTGATGCTGAATAACTGTAGCAGCTGGGCAGTTCGAAAGGCAGCTCTAGACAAACTTGATGCTTGTCACCGCAAACACCTACGCACCATCACTGGACACCGATGGCCAACATAAATTACAATGATGCACTAGACAAGATGTGTAATATATCGCTGCTGTCCATAAAAATCGCCCAGCAAAGATGGCCCATGTTTGGCCATGTACTAAGGATGCCAGGAGACACATCAGCACAATGAGCCATGGAATTCGCACAACTGCGTGCCAGCAAATATAAAGCAAGGAGAGGATGTCATAGCATAAATCTGTTAAGCATGCTACGAGGTGACCTCAAGAAAGCAGGACTCCGTACAGCCAAATCAGGAATGAACCTGAGGAAGCTAAAGATTTTGGCGGAGAACAAGACACGGTGGACAAAAGTGAAGAAGGCCTGATTGCAGCTCTATGATGTTCCTGTAGCCTCCGGGGTGGGTACGCGGTGGTCCGTCCGAATATTCTGCTCCACTGCACCGCATGTGCATGGTGTGCAGACGAGCTGGTTAGCGTCGGTTCTCAGGGTGATGGAGCACCTTTCGCGACTTTCCGGAATGTACAAAGACCGACTTCTAGAGCTGGTGGAATGATAACATTCCAGTGTGGCCATGCAACCATTGCCACCAAGATTGAACCACACCGTCTCATCCCGGGTGTTCGTGTCACTGGTATGATGGTCCATTACTCAGTTTGGGAGTTTAGACATAATTAATAAAAATGATATAACTAAAACAAACGATACTACTCGTTTGCTAGTACAAGTGAGAAAATATAGTACATGGATCAAAGTTGGTGTCTTGTTTAACTTGGGCTCATCAGAGGTACATCGCTGATCTTGAACTCTGCGAGGGAGCCCCGCAAGGGAGAGTCCTAGCGTGACCACTTGGGTGGTTTAATATAAACCATTATACCCCTAACAAAATGTTATTGCTGTGAAAGGAAAGTGCCTCGCAAAAAGGGCCACTCTCTTGTTCAAACATATGCTAAGTGTGTAATGTGGGTTAACCTAGTGAAACTGTATGCAATTGTGATGCACGCTGAATTACGTGAAGATCGTGTGGGTGATTTCCGGAGAATTCAGACACCGTCATCTTATGTAGATTAAAGATACTGTATTGGTAGTTGCTGCTTTATTTATGCGGTCCTTCTGCTAATTCCCTAAACTAACCTTTAGTTGTTAGGCCCATGTTCCAGGCTTTGGTCGCAAATGGCAAGTAGTTCTACCAATCTTTTTAATACATACCTGACTGGCTGAAATGCTCGGTTTCCATATGGTCACCGTATGGAGTAATTCTCTCAGATAAACAGCGAGCAGACATGTCATTGTGTGGCAGCTCCTGAATCATATGACGATCCCATTACTGACCGCACCGCAACCACATACAACATCACCAGGGTAAGATGAATTTACAAAAGCATTTGAAAAGTGCGCATATATATTTAAGGTGGGGATAAGGAGACGGATATCCAACTATAGTGCCCTTCCCGTGAGGGAGTGGTGGGTTTCAAGACCGCACCCAGTCACTGTGAGGAGTTAGAGGGAGGTCCGTGTCCCATCCGTCACCTGACGTGATGAGAACAGATCATGTAGGATCTGCTATCGGGGACTAACAGTTTACCTGTCATTAGGGTTATGTTACAAATATGTCCAGAGATGCACTGCTGGGTGGTTAAAATAATATAATGTGTTTACAGTGCTTCCTACTTTGGCATGGCTATCTATGGTAACTGAGGGAATGTGTGCGTAATCGACACTTTGGCGACGCTCGGGAACCACAATAGTTTCCAGAGTCGGATTGCACCAATGTGTCGGATGGAGGTCCAGACAATTATAAGCCTTAAAAAGAAACAATCGCTCATGTATTTAATAAGGAGGCCCTAAGGTATTTGGCCAATTTATACCACCTAGCCGGCGTGTGGTGTTACATATCCACTATGTCCGGGAAAGAGGCTTAGACAAATGACTCGTAATAGAATAGCCAGGTTTAATCGATCTCATGTCAGGTTCGCTTAATGAGAACCTGAACAGTGACCTCAGTGAAAATGTGATGCTGGGGGGAAAAGGTGATGCAGTGTTATTGTTGCTGTATAGCGTAGCCTAACGTACCCTGGTCCTAGTATTTTATATGAAATAAACAAAACAAGTAACTAGGATGGCTGTTGCCATATACATAACTAACTATCACAGAATTGACAATAATTAAGGTCACATGACCTTGCGGTGCTGGTTAGTCATCAGCACAAAACAAGGATAATATATACAATAAAAAGATAAACTATAAAATGTGGTCTCAGATGACCAGTCGGTACCTATTAGTCATCAGTACCTATGAATGTAAAAATACAATAATTTGAAAATACAGTTAGATGAGTACCTATTAGTCATTCATACAGAAAAAGTTCATAGATCACAGTAAATGATACGTTCCGGATGAGGAACGGGAGATGGCTCGATTCTGTATCTGCTGGGCTGATCTCCGAAAGCGAACTGTTGATGTGGCTCACTCTCAAGGATGGTGAAGAAGAACGATTGCAGTTGAAGATGTCTACTAGATAGTCATGTTAATTTAAACAGTATGGCGAAAAGGTTTCCATGCTGTAACGGAAGTTGAAAGATTCCCTGTAGTAATGAAGGGCTCTGTAGAATGTTACATAATGATGATGCATGTGCATCTTCCATGTACACAGTACATGATGCACCATATAGCTCGTGTGGCACACCAGGCTATGTCCCACTAGCCTGTGGTCTAAAAGTTAAATGTCAAACACGATACATTGCATGGAGTTTGATTACCACATTTCGGCGTAGTTCGGCAGATCTGACGAGTTGTCCACCAAGAATCACCACTTGTCAGTGGCAGTGGAAGCAGTTTCTGATTGGCCAGACCATATAAACTCAAACCAAATGGGGAGTCCAGGGCTCCTTCCCCGGAAAATTTTGAAATCTAGATGCTCTCAGATGGCTTCTCCTTGATTTCTGGAGCATAACTATGGACACTCAGTTGACTGTTAAATTATATTTTACAAAATTCTTTCCTGAAAAGTCTATAATCATGGAATTATTCTTAAAGAATTTGTTTGAAGATTATATTGGAGAAAAAATATTTCCCGCATTTGAAAGGGTGGGAAGGAAATTGGGAATGAGGTTTAATATTTATCACATTCGTGCATATTCATGATTTTTTTAAATCAGCAACCAACTTAGGACTACAGCAATTACATATTTCAACATGACAAACAAGACAATGGGTAAATATTCTGTTACTTATTTAGAATTTCAAGCAACAGTTATCAGACCATAAATTATATTAAAAGAACATCTTAATTTTTATCTAACAGTCTGGATAACAAAATTTCTCCAAACAATATTAGGGATAATCACCAATATTACTATAATGAATTATGTGATTATAGCCCTTTAAACTAGAATCCCCCTCCCCCCCCCCTCCCATCCCTCTCCATCCCTCTCTCTCTCTCTCTCTCTCTCTCTCTCTCTCTCTCTCTCTCTCTCTCTCTCTCTCTCTCTCAGGCCATCTTTCCTGAGAAAACACATCTAGAACTGAAATTATTGCCCCGACCAAGGTCAGGCCGGTTCCGCCGCCTATGCTCTATCCACAAACTACGAGTTCTTACATCGGGGCCGCAAGGCTCATCCGCAGGAAGGCTCCTCTGTTGTTGTTGGAAGTAAGGGCCTCTTCTTTCCAATCAGTTTATATGCCCGCAGGAATTGTCCTCCTGAGAGTATTCAAAAGATTAGATGTGGATGGGAAGGTTGTGGGCTAGAGATATCAAGATCTCTAAGTCGACAGGCACCACTGTGGTTACGATGAACCCGATTCAGCAGGCAGGTATCTGCGTCCTGTAACTCTCCGGCCACACAAACGTCCACCTTCTCTCTCGACGAAGTGTGGGTCTCGATTCTCAATTCTTCGCTCCTTTTATACTCCTCATGACATCGTAGCTGGAATGCCGAGGATAACATAGTTTAAAGGGATTACATGCACCAACTCGGTACATTTTAGTATGCATTCTCTCCTAATGCTGACATGTGTTCTCAGGGAAGCTCTGACATGCGCACATGCTTGCTATGCGATCTTATGGACATAGCCTTTTTTAGAAACCTCTTATATGGCTTTATACACGTGCGCTATCCTGCTAAAGGGGGCGTGCACCGGACGTACCCGGAACAGCCATCCCATACCCAGCCAAGCTGGGATGGTCCATACCAGTCTGGCCAATCCGCACTACACCACCCCGTCATAGTTTGACACCTGTGGCAAATGATACCGCCATGCGGATCGAGAGCACGGGAGCACGCTAGGTGAGAATTATAGGCTTCTCGAGCAGGCATGTAGCCGAGAGGAGTAGTGGCGTGAGAGATGCATAGTTTACATAGAAGAGCGCATAGAGGTGCGAAAGCTTTTTGGGAGGGAGGCATACTTTTGATTTTGATTTTTGGCCTGGTATATATTCCCAGGCTTTTTTCTTTTTTTTGATGTCATGGTGCGTGATCTTTTTATTTTATTTTAGCATCTGATCCTAAAACAATAGCTCACATGGGCGTTCTCTTGGTGACGGATAATTTAAACATATCACAAGGAACAAACACAGTAATTACATATACATGCCAATAGATGAGGGCATGCATAGAGTGCGGCCCATTATGGCGGGTCCGCAAGGATAGCTCTCGCCATCCATAAGTCCGTCTCGTTATACCAAAACGAGAAGAAAATTTATAATAAGAAAAATAGTATAATAATAATAATAATAATAATAATAATAATACGGTTTAAAAAAGTATATCAGGCGGCCCCAGCAATAGCTGGGATGGCATGATAATAAAATACATATTCGCTGTATACTTACACCACATAAGATGTATTTACAGCATAGGAATCCGCAGCAATTTATTTGTGTGAGACACAGCTATGCAGCAATTTGCATAGCTGTATAGGATGACCGTGGGTTTCAATTTTAATGAAAAAGTATAATAATAAGAAAAGGATTTAAAAAATAAAGAATCATAATAGTTCAATCTCCCGCACACCTAATCATACATTCGGCTGCATCCACGACAATAGTGGCCACAGGTGTTTATCAAAAAGTTACCCCAGTGTGTTTGGGTGCCACGATCTGAGGAATCTGGTCGTGGGGCATGATCCACTGGTGCTGATATACTGTTTCTTATAATAATGTTCTCTACACTAGTGTCTGAAGAAGTTGCGGATAAATTTAGCACACGTGGTGCGGCGGTGATGGTGATGGATGCTCTGACGATTGTGGTAGCGGTGGTGGTGGTCATCACTGTGATGATGGTCGGTTGTGGAAAGGTGCGAGGATGCTACAGGGTGTGGTTTCTGTTGTTGCAGAAAGTTTTTTGATTTTCGTGGCCTGGATCAATCTACTTACGGATGTACGAGGTACCACATGGATGTCTTGCTGATGCGCGAGGCGACAATTCCCTGAGTGCGGATGTCCAGTGTGGTAGCTTTCCTGATGGCGGGATCTAAAGATGTGGTAGTGCTGCGCATGGGTGTCATGATACTGATGTTAGGTGTCATGGTGCTGGTCTCAATGAAGCGGATCCCCTCGTCGATCATTAAACCTGTTGGTGAAACAGAACAGTCCGAAAGATTAGGTAAGGGATTGTTAACTGTCATTGGCATTGTTATAACCACTGATATAGGCTGACCGATCGTGGGTGCTGATGGTGTTGCGGTGGTGCATGCTGCCAGTGTCGTCACTGCAGATGCTGCCGGTGCGGATATCGTAGTTGATGCTGATGTCAAAACTGTGGGTGCTGCCGGTGCTGTTATTGAAGGTGCTGCCAGTGCTGTGGTAATGGTTGCTGTGGATGTGGTGATGACTGACCATGTTGCTGGTGTGGATACGGAAGCTGGACACGTCTGTGGTAAGTCAGATTGACATCTATTCGTCCGCTTTGTCTTAGCCATTTTTCTGGTCAGAATTTCCACTAAAGATAACTGAGCTTCTAATAGCGGGCCAAGAACTTCTATAGCTTCATCCGATTTACCAGGTTTTAATGTCACCACTAAGACATGATGTTTATGAGATAGAGCGTGAGTCACACCGTACTGAGTGGCTGAGTACAGGTTTCTGCAGTCCGTACAATAGGCTCTCTGTTATAAGCGATCTCAATTAACGAGTTTCATATCCGAGTTCCTGGAAAATTCTCGCTTACACGGCTGCCCATTGCATAGTTTTAATGTACATGGATACCTCTTGGCAGTGTTTATTGGAGCATGATCTTCCGAACTATCAGATAAAGTTAGATCCTCCATGAGCGACATACTACTTCCGCATATTGGTTGGCTTGTGGAACCGCAGACATCAACCTAAATTTTCTTAACTTGACCTAACTCTTCATAACTTTCCTGAGCCAATATATATAATGAATTTATAATAATAAGTGAAAAACAGCAGAATTTGGTTTGCAACACGAAAGTGGCCTAATGCCTGATCTTCCCTGGTGTTGAGTTTGGAGGGAAGACGAAATTTCAGTGTGCGCTTTCCTCCTTTTATAGTTTTTGATGACGTCACAGGAGGGTGGATGACCACGCCAGAAGTTCTTGGGTGATTCGGTTGTCACCACGCACGGTTTTTCAGAACTTTAATTTTCCTGGAGTCCAATTGTATATTCCCTTCATATGAGGAAGGTAAATGTAAAATAGAAGAAGGAAGGACAGCCACTTTCATTTCCATTCCACGGGAAATGAGGTCTCCAATCAACATTAAAATCCTGAACTACTTATTCCTGTGGATGCCCACCTTTGAATTAGTGTGATGCGGTTTTCAAGTTAGATGCTTATAAACTCGCCTGTTCAAATTTCAGGGTGGAACGCCCTATGGGGTGTGGGAGAACGTGATTACGTCAGCAGTTTTGACCCCGACTCATCACCTCTCGCCTCCTCCATCACGTCATTGTAGCCACGTGGGAGGGCGATTCTCTTGTTTATAGCCTTTGATCTAATTTACCGGAAAATAGTAGGAATGATCACGTGATTCTTGTTTTGAAAGCATGTGGTTGATCGGAAACTTAGATGGCTTTATTTAAGTGTCGTGAATTGTTGTTGCTGACTAGCCGTATTTAATGCCAAAAAATGGAAGTATATAGCCGTTTCATTTCCATGTTCCTTTAGAACAGCGTCCCTTTTTATGCGCGTGATCTCACTAGCACTTCCTTTCGTGTGAGGTGTTTTTATTCCAACCTGTATTGATTCTTGGCTGGAATATGTAGGTAAGAGAATATTTGAAATTCTCTGTGATGTTATACTGTCTAAATTTTGATGCCACTTTGCCAGCCCATGCGCTAATGATTTGTATACGTGGTAGAACAGTGATGTTCGCAATAAAAAATTAAGACATATAGTTGACTGTAACTTAATATCTGGTTTAAACAGACCCATGCTTGCGGACGCCAAGTCTACTGACCCCGCCAAGCTCGATTGTATTTTTCCGGATGGGCAGACTGCCAAGCATCCTCCTCTATGGGTAGGACTAGTCTCACCAGACCTAGACCGGAAAAGGTGCGTCTCAGTTGTACAGTTTCACAATACCGTCGTATGGAGATTGTGAAGCAGTCATCCTGTGTGTCTGTGTCTCTGTCGTGTTGGTGAAATTGATTGATACGCATGGCTGTTTATCTGTGGATGAATATTGCGC
Source organism: Chaetoderma sp. LZ-2023a (assembly GCA_034401795.1). Classification (NCBI taxonomy): domain Eukaryota; kingdom Metazoa; phylum Mollusca; class Caudofoveata; order Chaetodermatida; family Chaetodermatidae; genus Chaetoderma; species Chaetoderma sp. LZ-2023a. The sequence goes on from CM067367.1 coordinate 128,842,293, forward strand.
TGTCATGAAGTGTCAGCTTTATTGTTATGGGGAGGGGAGCGGCACTGCGTGTTTGCAGTGACATCTTTATCGGACATTGAATGTATTCTCTCTGTAATGGCTGAGCCTTTTAACGACCGGGACAGTGGTAGTTAGAGCGAGGATGACCAATATGGGTGCTGTCATAACTTGAATCAGACCATTGTCGAATTTCACTTTCTGTGCCTATCTCGTACTAGCTACCGACGACAGGCTGCGGTCATCCAACTCTCTCAATAAGAAATCTGTTATTACGTGTGAATGAGATAGGCGGGGATGTCCTGGTGGCATGTGCTGTTGATGGCTGCGATGTTTCCCTCCTCGATCAGTTTTTCGTACACCGTGGTGGGGAGGGCATGCTTGCACAAAATGTTGACTTGTTCTGATGAGGGTAGCGTTCTGTTGTAGCAAAGTCGGGGGTGCTGTGTGATGCTGGCGTAGTGCGCGTGGGCACATCCAGGTTTCCAAGCTGGGAAATGCCGAGTCTGTTGCTTTGCGAAAAAGTAGGGTTGCGGTGGGTGGTGAACTCACTGCACTCATGCGGTAGGGAATGTTGCGAAATATGAGTCTCTAACTTTTTCTGTTACAAAAGTTAGGTGCATGCTGCTATATTGTTGGTAACATACCTAGTTGGTGACACTTATGCTGCTCGTTGTAATGTGGTGTAGAATGTCTCCATTACACCTCTTATAACCGGACGTGTATGTAGTATTCACACATTGAACAATTGACATATGCAGCCGTGAGGGCAAGTGTGTTTCTGGTACTTCTGTCTTTCTGTGTCTTGGTGCGATGTTCTGACTGCTCACTGTGGGGCTTGAAAGGGCGGTTGTGGTCAGGGTTGCCATTTCGATGGGAATGGACATCTTCCACTACACGATTGTTGGTACTCTGTCATAGGTTTTAAATATTGGGAATATTTGAGCCAAGAGTCTACTGAACAGGCTGCTTCCCTGCCCACCGTTAGCCGGAAGGGAAGTGTCTGTAATGTGGGATGCTCCCTCCTCTGAAACAGGAGACTCTCTCATATCTGAAGATTGACAGTCAGCAGACGACGAGTGGGGGTGTTAAAAGGATGGGACTTGTGGTGTCCGAACTCGGTGTAGAGATAAGGGATGCCAGTTGGAGTGGGGGTGGTGTTGCTAATGGATGGGGTGCATCTTGGAGTGGGGGTGGTCTCGCGATTTTGGGACTTGGAGGGGAAGTGCACCGAGATGTGTTGTTTTCCTGTTGTTGAGAACAGCACAAGTTCTCATCTAACCTCTTCACTTCCATACTATTTATTATATGTTCCACCCCACTAGAGGCATGGTCCAGGATGGCCTCAGCCTCTGCTTGTGGCAACTCTATAATTGGGTTAATAGCATGAAGTGGGTGGGAATGGGAAGATGTCGGAGGAACAACTTTTCCATCCTTCCCCATGGACAGCACAAATGGAAAAGCCTTCAGATGCGACTTCCCAGATCATGTAGACACATGCTGAGGAGGTAGAGGGCGAGTACGTATCTCGTCATCGTCCTCAGCATTAGTCATATGTTTACCGGACTCCTGGCTTGGTAGGAGAAGGGTCGAACTGGCACCACGGTGCTCGCAACTAACCTCGGGAGTACATGTTTCCGTAGAAACATCCATCTGGGTACCAGTGCTACGTGAAACGCCCAGTCCGAACTCTGGTACTGGGTCATCACTATCACAAGGTTTAAGTTGATCGAAGTGAATGACTGAGGTCAGGCCATCCAATACGGTAAGTCACGTCTGACTTCTTACCTACCACCACATAGGGGCCTTTCCACTGGTAACTCAGTTTACTCAGCACGTTTGCAGAACATCACGTATCGTGAACCCACACCATTTTTCCCACCTCATACGGGTCTCCATGCACTCGCCGGTCATGCCACGTTTTCCGATGCTTGTGTGCAGTGGATAGAGATTCGCTTACCAACTCATGGGCCTGTTCTATCCTTTGCCACATGAGCTAAACGTAAAGAGAGGGTGAATTTTTCTCTCCTGGTATTCTGGGCATGGCAACATCCAAGGGTAGAGTTAATTCATGGCCCAATTTTAACCGAGCAGGGTTATAATCCATGCTGGAATGTACCGAAGTGTGGCATGCCATGAGACATATGGGAGTCGTAGATCCAAATCATGACAATCAAGGTGTGTTTCCTTAGTCAACATCACTGAGAGAGTTCAGTTGAGTCTCTCTATCATTCCGTCACTGTGCGGATGGTATGGGGTTGTGCGTGTTTTGAGTGCAGTTCATAGGACATACCGAAGTGGCAGAACACATTGCTAGACAGGACATCTGCTACTGTGGGTGCCTCTTGGTCTGGTAAAGTGAATGCTTCTACCCACGTCGTAAAATAATCTTGCAATAGGAGGATGTACTTGTTTCTTTGATCTTTGAATCATCGTATTCAAGGGTCCGAGCACATCAATAACCACTCGCTCCCATGGTGCACCAACAATTTTAATTTGAAGTGGTGTGCTGTGGTGCTGGCGAACAGCTCGTCTTTAACACGGGACACATTTGGTGACCCACGCCTTCACACTATCGCATATCCGGATCCAGTGGAACCTCTGTTTGATGCATTCCGAAGTTCTCTCTACAGCTAAATGTCCAGCGTTGTCATGAGGTTGCTGTAATATGACGATCTTATAACGCTCAGGAATTACCATCCAGTTGTTGATGTAGATGATACCATCATGTTTATAGCACTCCCCAAACCTCTGATAGTAATATTTAACCACTGTGGAAAGTTGGCTAACAGATTCTTTAGGAGGATGTACCCCCTGCTGGATCCACACGTATATTTCTGATGTTTGCATGTCTGTTGCTTGTTCATGTGCAACTTTCTCCGTATCCCACTCTGCGCATTTTATCTCAGGGAATACTGAAGATGGCTGTGTTGCATGTGTCACGGTGGTGGCCACTTCATGTTCACCCTCGAGCCCGATTCTGCTTAAGGCATTAGCATTTCCATGCAGCTTGCCAGGTCTATGAACAACATTGAAGTTGAAGGCACTACCTGGCCCTCCAGATTTTTTAGGTTTCTAAGCCAGCGTAATGAGGAGTGTAAATGGGAAGCCGTACAAAAAGTGTTTATAGTATTTGACAAAATACACCGCAGCCAGTAATTCCCTCTTCATGATTGCATAATGTTTCTCTGTCTTGTTCAGAGTATGCGAACCATAACCCAGTACCTGCTCCATTCCATCTTCTGTGACCTGAGATAGAACTGCACCTATTGTGTAAGCAGATGCATCAGTGTCTAAGATGAAATCGAGGTTAGGGTTAGGATGAGCAAGAATTGGTGTGGTTGTCAAATGTTCCTTCAACGCCCTGAAGGAACCGTCACACTCACTCATCCACTCGAATGGTCAATCTTTTTCGGTGATCTGTAGTAATGGGGATGCAATCTCGCTAAAATGATGGATGTATCGGCGATAATACTGGCAGAGACCAAAGAAACTTCTCGTATCCATTACTGAAGTGGGGGTCTGCCATTCTGATACTGCCTTGGTTTTGGAAGGTTGAGTGGCCACTCCAACCACGGAAAACACGTGTCCCAGGAAGTCGACACTCTGTCTAAACAGATAACACTTCTTGGGTTTGAGCTTGAAGTTTGCGGTATGGAACCGCATCAGGACCTTGTCCAGTTTGGAGATGGTCTGCTCAAAAGAAGAGCCAAAGACGATTACGTCGTTGATGTAACAGAGACATATTTCCCACTGCAGGGTAGTCAATACCTGCTCAATGAGATGTTCGAACGTTCCGGGAGCATTGCACAAGCCATAGGGCATCTTGCAGAATTAGAAAAGACCATCCCAACAGACGAAAGCGGTCTTCTCCCTGTCAGCCTCATCCATGGCTACCTGCCAGTATCCACTTGCTACGTCCATGGTACAAAACCACTGGGCTCTGGACAAGGAATCTAAGGCCTGATCTATTCGTGGTAACGGATATGCATCTTTGACGCTTAGATCATTAAGGCGGTGGTAGTCGATACAAAACCACAAAGATCCGTCCTTTTTGCCTGCTGGTACTATTGGACTGGCCCAGGGGGTGTTGAGGGCTCTATAATGCCTGTCCGCAGCATGTCGCTAACTTGTTGGTGTGCTTCCACTTCCTTGTGAATGGGGAGATGTTGAACGGACTGTTGAACTGGTCGATTATTTCTGGTATCGATGGAGTGCCATACGAGTTCCTCCCAGGTCCATGTCTATTGTGGAGAAACTCTCTCGATATTTATGTAGAATCTGCCAGTCTGTGAGACTGTGTTAAACCAACTGAGGTGCGCAAATATCAGTCTTGCAAGTGTTCGGATAAATCATCCTCAGAAGCTGTTGCTGGTGTAAGTGCAGGGGGTGTCTCCAGTGATATCACATCCACCAAGTGGCCACAACGAACACTTGGGTCTAGTGTTATTGGGTCCGCTGTTCCATTGAATATTCGGAAAGGTATGGACTAGTGCATTGGGAGGCAATCATGTATTCAGGGTCGGGTTCCAGCATGGCTGTGTGTGTGTGTTGCTTCCTAGCTGTGGTGCGGTGGCCCATAAGATCTCCTCCTGTCCAAGCTCAACCATTGCTGTAGAAGCTAAAATCACTGCACATGTATCATACAGTGATGATTCCGGTCCAAGGGGGATCCGACAGCTGTGTATGTCTAGTTCCTGTTGTCTGCAATGTATGATGGCTTCACTGGCACAGAGGAAATCAGAGCCTAGCAGGGCATCGTTTTGAATAGAGGCTATTACAGCTCGCTAGATGAATTACATTTCCTCTATTTGTATAATGAGGTTTACTGTACCAGCCACCAGAACATCGGCTCTGGTAGCTGTTTGTAAAAAGATGTTGGTGGGCCTAAGGGGTGGCTTTCGATGAGGTTGGATGCTCTCATACAATCGCCTGTTAAAACCTGTGATGGACACTCCAGTGTCTACTGTGGCACTGGTAGAAACTCCACTGAACAGCCAAGCACACTTATATGCTACTTTATGGTGTGCTTGTTGAAGAGTCTCCACTCACACTGATTGCAGAATTGCTTTAGGTGTCATCCTGTATATAGTCACCTTGTTTCTGGATAGCTTTCGGGAGTGCGATTGGTGGCTGAGTGAGGAAGGGGCCAAATCGTCGTCGCTGCTGCTGCAGTTGCTTAGGTGATGATGGAGCTGGGGGTAGCAATGGTGGTGTAACTGATGCAGCAGGGCTGTACTGTGTGTTCGTATAGACAGCAGTCTGGACAGGACTAGTGAGGTGGCGACAGAGGGTTACCTGTGGCCACCACTTGTGACAATGCATCATTGGATGTTTGGTAGATGCACAAATGAAGCAATCGCTATACACCTTTTTGGCCTTCCCTGTGTGTTTCCTGTTCCCGCCACGCCGAATGGACGCCCAGTACCTCACACAGGATGCAGCCTAGGTTATGTGCCTTCCCGTATATGCCTGAGATAAAGACGTGTCCAAGTTAGGGAGGCATAATCTGGGACAGAGTCAAGGTGCACCCTGTCGACTCCCGACCTGAGTGGACACAGTACTGGATGCCAACTTAGCGAGGGCCGCAGACCGGCTGGACTGTACCACGAAGGTGATGCCCCCAGATGTTATTTTATCAAACTAGGTGGTCAATCATCCTCCACGTACTTGGGATCACAGACCACTCCACCCATCCAGCAAGTGACAGGTCACACCGTCTCACGCAGAAACCGTCCTGCTTCCCAAAGAATCACTTTTCATGACCTGTGATCACAGGAGACATGACTCGCAATACGAATGCTTGCCATGGCCTGACTGTACATTGAGCCATCTTGACTACTCATAATCAGAAATGGGTTGATGAACTGACATGATCAAGATGACCGGCCAGCGACCCAGTCGATAGCGATCACCATCTGCCCTCACACTCAGGACCAACCGATGGTCTGATCCGTATCTATCTTCCAACAGTATATGAATTTTGACCATTTTATCCAGACTTGCCTGGAGACCATCTCAAGCAAACACAGCCAACTTCTAGTCTGCTAGAGATGTCCTGGATGTGGACTATCGTCCACGTACATCGCATGTTCACTTACTGAGACAGGATGAACAAAAAATCTCAGCCTGAACAATACCACAGGAGGATGTTAATTCAACATTCATTAGACACGGAGGCCTTTGGTATCTCCTTTGCACTATAAGAGTGACTTCACGTGCCCCTGAACTCTTGCGAGCCCACTGCTGCCTGTTGACTCCAACCCTTCGAGGAGCCTATCCCTCTCAGTTGGCGACGCTTTTGTTTGCCGCATTGTGGATGGTGCTTCTTCTTGCGGATCCATGATGCGGAATGTTGACTGTTATCTGTGTCACTGTTACTGCTGTTGGATGCGGTGGGTGATGCTGATAAGGCCAGTGTACTGCATACCACCAAGAGGCACCAGGTATTAAGTGCTTTGGTGGGGGGGGGGGGGGGTCGTGGTGCTTGTAAAACGTTGTTTCAGTGGAGGTGCTACAACCAGCCACTGCCTCTTTGCATAAGAAAGACGGTTTATGAGATGCGTTTATTGCAGGGTCACAACTTTTCTTAAGGGGTGGGTGGGGTGTGGTGGGTGTGGGTGGGGGGTTGGCGGCGCTGCGGATGCAGTATGCATCGTAGGCACCGACTTATGTGAAGCCGGGCGCATGATGTTGTGTACTGTTGTGGAGGAAGAGCTCTTAGTGTTTGTAGATGTATCCACCTGACGTTGCTGTCTGGAGACCGTAGTTGAGCTGGCTTGCAGGAGTTGGCACTGCAGTGACTCTGTAATCAGTGCCCGTTTGAGATTAATGGTAGCTCCGGCTGCGGCATGCGTTGGTCAGCTGTAGGAGTGGTGGAAGGAGGTTGGTGAGGACATCGTTCCTTCCAGTCGCCTGGCTGACCACATCCGAAACATGCATTGGGTGGCTGTGTATGCAGATTTAAGTTACTTTGTGCTGGTCATGTGGTTTGCTGTGTGGCGACTGTGGTGCTGAGCGTGCTGACTAAATTGGTGAGTACCAAAATTTGTTTTGTTATCTCTTCTAACCTATCATGTGTATTTTGTCTATTGTTGTTGTTGTGCTGGTTCCCGCATCCTGGGGCATTACTGTGGCCTCCCCTGTGAGACTGGCCATGCCCCCTTCCTCTGGGTGCGTGATTCTGACTGGTTCATTATTATGTGGTACTGTGTTGTTAAGGCCTGTTGCTGATGCTGGGGTGGATGCAGAGGCAGTGTCGGTCACGATAAGGATGTGAGCATTGTTCGACTCGTTGACCGGGTGTATTTGATGGTGATTGGCTTTTTCCCGCTCTAGGAAATTTTCTATTCTGACTGCCGTTATAGTCAGGGACTGAAGATTGTTATGTTCCAAAAGAAATAACTTTTCTTTAAGAGTGGGCTCACCACTTAGCGCGTCGATGAAGGTGTCGAGATGAAGGTGCATGACTCCCTCATCATTTGTGCTGGGGTATGCATGTGTGATGAGTTGCCGGATGTGACTGGCCAATTCCAGTAGGGTTTCCTCGGCACAATTTTTTAGTTGAAGATGACTTGTTTCACCGATGCCTGTGTCCCCGAATCTTTCCGACCACACGCTTTCCAGCTCCATGTAGGTTGGTGTATTATCCGACCCCAAATTTGCCAGGACCTGAAGGGCCTTTGCCTGACAATTTTGTGGCCAGATACTCTCCCATTTGTTGATTTGTCCACTGGTTGGTATGGTTAATGATTTCAAATTGACATTTATAATTAGCCCACTCACTCTCCCCAGTGAATTCTGGAGGGAGAATGACTCGGCCATGACTGTAATATGGAGTTGCCGGAGTGAATCCTGGTGGTGGTGCCAGGGAGAGTGGTGTAAATGGGGATGCTGGTCTGCGTGTTGGTGGTGCTGTTGGTGGTCGATCTCATCCATGTCAATATTCCTGGTACCGCATATGGAGGAGGTCTGGGAGACTGACAGGGTGGTGTGTGCTGTGTGAGTGTATCTTCTATTGTAGGATGGCGATTGTGGTCCCGTATCCCAATACTCATATTGTGGTACCGACGGGTAGTATGGAGATAAAGCTTTAATTCGTGGTGATACGGGACACAGTGCATATGGGGCAGGCCACGAGTCACATTCTGATAGTGCTGGTGAACGCATTGGGCGTGAAGATATGTGATGCCCCATAGGGGTCTTTCTCGTGGACGACCGTGATCCAGATGAGATGGAAGTTGCCTATCACGGATGTCCGAGAAGGTAATGTAATGGGTACCCACTCGCGAGGCATCATGGAATGTCCCCTCGCTGATCGGTGAGTATCCGTGCTGATATGGTGCCAGGAATTCCACACCAGGGAAATTTTGGTCGTAGTCTGTAAGGACATATGCGGCTCTCCTATCATAAGATGATCATCTGATGAAGGAGACGGAAATGCTGTGGAGTGTGAGTGTGGGTTCGCGTCTCGTTCGCGGCCCACGTCGGGCACCACTTGTAGCCTCTGGGGTGGGTACGCGGTGGTCTGTCCGAATATTCTGCACTGCATGTGCATGGTGCGTGCACGAGATGGTTAGCATTGGTTCTTGGGGTGACGGAGCATGTTTCGTGACTTTCCGGAATGTACAAAGACCAACTTTTAGACCCGGTGGAATGATAACGTTCCAGTGGGGCTGTACGACCATTGCCGCTGAGATTGAACCATACCATCTCATCTCGGCTGCTTGTGTCACCGGTATGATGTCCATTACTCAATTTGGGAGTTAGACATATTTAATTAAAATGATATAACTAAAACAAACAATACTACTCGTTTGCTAGTACAAGAGAGACAATATAGTACATAGAACTAAATTGGTGTCTTGTTTAACGTGGGCTCGTCAGAGGTACTTCACATATCTCAAAATCCGTGAAGTAGCCCTGCAAGGGAGAGTCCAAGCATGTCACCTTGGTGGTTTAATATAATCCATTATACCCATAGCAAAATATTATTGTTGTGAGAGGAAAGTACCTCATGCGGGCCTCCGTCACAGGAAAATGCCTTCAACACCGAAGCAGAGGAAGAGAGCTGGCAAAAAGGGCAACTCTCTTGTTCAAACATATGCTAAGTGTGTAGTGCAGGTTAACCTAGTGAAACTGTATGCAATTGTGATGCACGCTGAATTACATGAAGATGGGGTGGGTGATTTCCGGAGAATTCAGACATCGTCATCTTATGTAGATTAAAGATACTGTATTGGTAGTTGCCGCTTTACTTATGTGGTCTGCCGAACCACGCCAAATTCTGCCAATTCCCTAAACTAAGCTTTAGTTGTTAGATCCATGTTCCAGGCTTTGGCCGCAAATAGAAAGTAGTTCTAACTATCTTTTTAATACATGCCTGACTGGCAGAAATGCTCAGTTTCCATATGGTCACCTTACAGAGCAATTCCCTCAGACAAACAGCAAGCAGACATGTCACGGTGTGGCAGATCCTGAATCATATGATGATCCTGTTATTGACTGCACCACAAGCACATACAACATTTGAAAAGCGCATATATATTTATGGTGGGGATAAGGAGATGGATATCCAACTATAGTGATCTTCCCGTGATGGTGTGGTGGGTTCCAAGACCGCACCCAGTCACTGTGAGGAGTTAGAGGGAGGTCCATTTCCCGTCTGTCACCTGACGTGATGAGGACAGATCATGTAGGATCCGCTCTTGGGGACTAACATTTTACCTGTAGTTAGGGTTATGTTAGAAATATGCCTAGAGATGCACTGCTGGCCGGTTAAAATAATATAGTGTTTTCGCAGTGCTTCCTACTTTGGCATGGATATATATGCTAACTGGTATCCGAAGATACTGGGGAAATGTGAGCGGAATCGATACTTTGGTCTTCACCACTCGGTAACCCCAATGGTTTCCAGAGTCAGATCGCACCAGCGTGTCGGAGGGAGGGCCAGACATTTATAAGCTTTACGGCTGGAGGAACCCAGGAAGAAACAATCGCTCATAAATATAATAAGGAGGCCCTAAAATATTTAGCCAATTTATATCACCTAGCTGGCGTGCGGTGTTACATATCCACTACGTCCGGAAAAGAGGCTTACACAAACGACTCCTAGTGAGCGACCATTCCTAACTACTTCTAAACCTATCCTATCGAGCTAGAATAGCGAGGTTTAGTCTATCTCATGTCAAGTTAGCTTAATAAGAACCTGAACATTGACGTCAGTGAAAATGTGATGCTGGAGGAAAAGGTGATGTGGTGTTATTGTTGCTCTATAGTGTATCCTAGCATACTGCGGTCCAAGTATTTTATATGAAATAAACAAAACAAATAACTAGGATGGCTGCTGCCATATACATAAGTAACTATCACAGAATTGACAATAATTAAGGTCACCTGACCTTGCGGTGCTGGTTAGTCATCAGCACAAAACAAGGATAACATATACAATAAAAAGATAAACTATAAAATGCGGTCTCAGGCAACTGGTCGGTACCTATTAGTCATCAGTACCTATGAATGTAAAAATACAATAATATGAAAATACAGTTAGATGGGCACAGGAAAATCTTCACAGATCACTGTAAATGATACGTTCCAGATGAGGAATGTGAGATGACTCGATTCTCTAGCTCCTGGGCTGATCTCCGAGGGCGAACTATTGATGCGGCTCACTCTCAAGGATGGTGAAGAAGAACGATTGCGGCTGAAGATGTCTACTAGATAGTCATGTTAATTTAAACAGTATGGCGAAAAAGGTTTCCATGCTGTAACGGAAGTTGAAAGATGCCCTGTAGTAATGAAGGGCTCTGTAGAATGTTACATAATGATGATGCATGTGCATCTTCCATGTACACAGTATACGATGCACAGCATAGCTCGGGTGGCACACCAGGCAAAGTCCACTAGACTGTTGTCTAAAAGTTAAATGTCAAACACAATACATTGTGCAGAGTTTGATTGCGACATTTCGGCGTGGTTCGGCAGATCTGACGAGTTGTTCACCAAGAATCACCATGGATGAAGGCTCCTCTGTTGTTGTTGAATGTGAGAGCCGCGTCTTTCCGATCAGTTTATATGTCCCCAGGAATTGTCCTCCCGAGAGCATTCAAAAGATTAGATGTGGATGGGAAGGTTGCGGGCCAGAGATAGCAAGATCTCTAAGCCGGTCAGCCCCGCTGCGGTTATGATGAAACCTGATTCAGCAAGCAGGTATTGGCATTCTGTAACTCTCTGGCCACACAACCTTTCACCTTCCCTCTCGACGAAGTGTGGGTCTCGATTCTCCGTTCTTCACTCCTTTTATACTCCTCGTGACGTCTTACCTGGAACGCTCAGACAATCAATGCGCGACCTGTAGCCAATTAGCGTGCGAGCTGGAAGGGCAAGGACATTATCACATGATAAACATCCTCGCCATTCAGTTAGTACAGTTAGCGCTTATGACGTTTTCAATATTTTGAGCATAATTTAAGCAGAAAAATAAGGATAACTCGGCCATTTCCGGACCGATTTTAAAATAGTTTACAGTTTTGAATTCATTGTTTCATTCCTGATAGGCACCAAGAACGACGAGGATAACTAAATTTAAGGGGATTACATTCTCCAACTCGGTACATTTTAGTATGAATTCTCACCCAACACTGACACGTGTTGTCAGGGAAGCTCTGCCACATGAGCATGCACGCTACGCGATCTTACGCACTTTGTCATTTTTTGTAGAAACCTCTCTTATATGGCTTTATATGTATGTATATATGTATGTCGGATTTATATAGCGCCAATTCCAAACTGAATTGCTCAAAAGCGCTTTACAAAATTTAGAATGCTCTTTGGAAAAGATATGTTTTTAGTAGTGATTTAAATGAGTCAATTTTAGAGAAGTTTCTAATTTCTGGTGGAAGAGAGTTCCAGAATCGCGGACCGGCTCGAGAAAATGCACGATCTCCAGTAGTTAAGTTTGATTTTGGTATGGTACATAGTAATTGTGTGCTAGACCTAAGAGACCTTGGTGCTGCTCTTTGCTGGATTTTGGATTTTAAGTACGGTGGGGCCAGATCATGTAGGCACTTGAACACCAACAAAGCCACCTTGTACCATATACGTTGTCTTATAGGCAACCAGTGCAGCTCCAATATGACAGGTGTGATATGATCGAATCTTTTGGTGTGTGTAATCAGTCTAGCTGCTGTATTCTGCGCTCTCTGTAAACGATCTAATTGGCTAGATGGTATGCCTATTAACAGAGTTACAGTAGTCCAGGCGTGACGTGATGGTAGCATGTACGAGAGTTTTGACCGCGTTTTCATCCAGGAAGCTGCAAATTTTGCTAATGTTCCGAATGTTCATGAATATGGAACGGCAGACAGTGGTAACATGAGCTTCCATCGATAGGGAATTGTCAAATGTTACGCCTATGTTACGGGCACTTGCACTGAAAGATACGTCAGCCTCCCCAATGTGCAAACTGGTGATGTCAACCTTATGTCTTAGGTGCGGTGAGGTTATTAACAGAATTTCAGTTTTCTTATCACTCAACTGCAATAAGGTGCTTAGCATCCATAGTTTAATATCACGAACACAGTCTTCAACACGCTCACGAGCATTCACCTGGTCATTTGCATAGAATGCGAGATATAGCTGTGTATCGTCAGCGTAGAAATGCTAACTTATGCCATGAGACTGCAATAGCACTCCAAGGGGTGCTGTATAGATTGTAAAAAGGATCGGTCCCAGGACCGACCCCTGTGGCACACCTGATGTTAATTCATGTTCCTCTGATTTGATATTATTCACAATGATCATTTGATGGCGTTTTCTGAGATATGATGAAAACCAAGCAAGAGAAGTGTCTAAAATGCCCAGTTCTGCTAATAGTTATACATGCGCGCTATCCTGCTATGGGGGGGGGGGGCGTGCTCAGAATGTACCCAGAACAGCCGTCCCATACCCAGCCGAACTGGAATGGTCCATACCCGTCGAGCCGATCTGCACTACACCTCTACTACTACAGCCACAGAATATAGCAATCATACATATGCACGGTTAATGGGTTAACACTAAACTATGCTGTATAGTGGGTGCCCTACTGGGAAGTCGCTCGTGCCATAGAGATCTTTTCTCGCAGCCATGTCGGCGTAGATATCCTGTCTGAACCTCCACGAGGAGACTATCCATGTCCGTGTAAAGTAGTGCGACCTTGGTTCCATACTGCGGCTTAAGTTGGTTGTAGTAGAAGACGTACATGAGGTGGTTTTGTGAACGCGAGGTGTGGCTAGGTCATCATCAAATACTTTTGCTTTGGCATAGTTTGGCTACGAGTCGGCACAGCCTGGGTTTAGTGCCGGATTTACCATTAAGCTAAACAAACTGAAGCTTAGAAGATGTTGCCTGGTAGTTTAAAATTTCATCCACTTTCCTGGTTGCAGTAAAATTATGCCTATATATGCCTATAAGGCCCCGGTGTAATTTATTACTCGGAATACTGGGAATGGCTTCCCAAAGAAACTCATTTTCAAATTTTGCTACAAGCCAACAACTTTTGATTAGAGGGTTGCAAATTATATTCAAAATACATAAGAATATGCATAGACTAGTGCTGTAAGCTAATTATCTCTAAGAACTTCGGGAAATGTCTTCTCAGAGAATCTAATTTTCAAATTTTCTCGCAGGAAGGCCTCAAACATTAACTTAGCTTAGGGCCTCAGCTGGCTTAAATCCGGCCCTGCCTGTCTTCCTCGCATGGTCAGACCAGCTTGGTATCCACCAGTTTACACAGGTTCTCCATCGTCTTGACAAAGACGGCTTTGTTCATCAGCTTGTAGAGATCCTTCTCAATGTTACTAGTGGCCTGGTTTTGAAGTTCACTATTAAGCGTGATGTAAGGTTCCATTCATGGTGACTGATCGAAGCGTAGAACTCATGCAGCTTTTTCGAGTACGCAAGGTTCACCTCCACGATATAACCTTTCTTAGCATCGCCAGGGTGTTGCGCAATCTCCTCAGCTGCCAAGACAACGACCCACTCGAAGAACCAAGTTGGTAGGTGCTGAGTCATCACCCAGCCGTACAGATTGTTGCCATCCAGGTACATGGTGTGGCTTGTTGGCTGAGTTGGATCATAGCCGGGATGTAGGAATTGTTGGCCTTGGCATATCGCTTGCTAACCATCGATACATCACCTCTGAGTCCTTTCTCTATGAAGCGATGAATGTCATAATCAGTGAGAAGTTCTAGTTCTACACCTGTCTTCTTAAGCAGTGCATCCAAACTCAAATCAGGACTAGCGAAGTATTGAGCGAGGCATATTGTGCAGAAGTTCTCAAAGACATCTGAGCGGAGCAGAGGGTCGGAATGCAGGTAGAAATAATGGTAATCCACCATAGTTTGGCAATCAAACTGGGCCAAGACAGCCTGTGCATGTGTGTAGTTATCGTCAGAAATCCCCTCACCAGAGAGCTTGCGGTAGACAGCTTATTGTGGTGTGGGAGAGGCTTCCTTGGATCTATGCCAGCTATCCATGTGCTCATATGTCTACACCCACTTGTGACGCAGGAACTCATACTAGCTAGTCATGCTGCTGTGGGAGTGGGAAGGTTATGCTGCTATGACTGTCACGGTGGTGGAGTCGACTTTCATGATGGCAGAGTCGACTTTCACGGTGGTGGGAGTTGACATTCATGATGGAGGGGCCAAATTTCATGATAGCAGAGTCGACTTTCATGGTAGCGGAGTCGACTTTCATGATGGCTGTCTCGACTTTCATGCTAGTGGAATTGACTGACATGGCAGAGTCGACCTTCATGACGGTGGCTGTCTACCACCTTGTCATGGCGGTTCCTATCTACCAGCTTGTCAAGCAATGCCGGAAGGATCTGAATGAGTCAATGAAGCAGAGGTTGTGAAGTCGGAAGGAGATATACTTCTCCATGTTGTTTGGGATGAGATCCTTCTGTCTGTGACATGTCTTGCATGATGAGGTGGTAGTCATACCCATGAAGGTTGTGGAACACGACTGGAATGGTGTTGTTGTGGCGCAGCTTAAGATTACAAGCATTGTGTGTTGTTCTCCGCTAGAGACGATTGATGTGACAATGATCTCAAATGCTGTCTGTGACTGCATCATGGGTTAGGGGTTTCTCACACGCATTGCAGCTGACCACAGTTTTGTGAGCACACCAATGATCGCTAGTCATTTCCACCGGTTTGTGATCTTCTCTTCTTCCTGTGCGAGCTGCATCGGCTCCTCGTTGCATCACTGGTGGTTCAATGAGTCCATCCCCGTGGACCACTATATAGGAGAAGCCACAGATCTCATGGTGCTGCATTTTCTGAGTTCTTCTCTGAGCTAGAATCGACTCCTTCTCCCTCATTCTTGGTTGTTATGACGTCGAAGTCGGCGTAGATTATATTTGGCACCTTGAGCTGCTTGTGGCGACTGTTGAACTGCAGCATATTCCTGGCCTCTTCAGGCGTCTTTATGTATATTTGGGTCTCACTGCCACCTCTGCACTCTGGTTTGTGCTGGGTGAGTAGGTCCTCTCGGGATTAACAATTGAGACACTGCTCACAGAAATATTTTTCCCATCGTGCAGAGTCAGGTCAAAGACCAGGCGATTCAGGTTTTTTGCCTCACTCAGTTGTAGAAGGTAAATCCCCTTGTCATATCCAAATATATTAATGGCCAGACAATTCTGCCGCTCAACACACCTCAGCTGAGTAAGGGGTGTAGGAGAGTCTACACCATTGAAGTCCAGGCTGTCCTAGTACTCTGCAGAATGTCACGGTTGTCTTGTGTTTACATCTGCTGGAAATTTCACTGATAAGAGAGACCAACCCAGGCAATGGTCATTCCTGTTCTTAACGTTGACAACATCATACTTTCCTCTTATCGAAGGAGGGGGCTCAATATAAGATCCGCCACGTGGTGGTTGATATCTGGCGATGTTGAGGTAGGCTACAGTGCATCAACCTGGTCTACTGCCCAGCCAGACCACTCGTGAGTGTAGTTCTCAAGACATTGAAACACCTTAGCTTTGGCATCCTTCATAGCCATGCCGATGTCACTCACGGCTGTAGCGGCGCAGGTAGTTCTGGATCGCATATGGAGATCTGCTTCCATCTGCAAATCCTCTGTCTTGGGAGCCAGACAGTCAGTGTTGACTTTTCGGATTCTTTATGTGGTAATGTGACAGCTTTTTGCAACCCTCAACGCAAAGTCATCCCCTGTTACACGTAAGAACCACATACAGGGTCTCAAGACAGAAGACAGCCTAAAGATACACAATGGCTACGGACATCCGCTGATTGATTTACCGGAATTAGATTCAATACCAATTGAATTTTGGTTCAGAACTCTGGATAGGCTGGGTGAGTGGGGTAGGGGTGGCGATGGTGTGTGTGGGGGTTGGGGGTGGGGGAGGGGGTGTTATTCGAGTCCCAAACTGATGCTTGAGGATGGTTTTCCACCTCTGTCTGTGAGCGGTTTATGGAAGATGGTGTGATTGCCCCTCCCTCCCCTCCCCCCAACCCACCCAACTCACCGCTAGTCTTAGGATGGGTATATATTTTAGTTCTGACCCACTCCTCGCCACCGCCAACCCCCCCCCCCCCCCCCCCACCTCGCAGGAAGCGCTTCATTTCAGACTCCTCCCTCTAGGAAGCGCTTAATTTTACATTGTCCATTATCTACTACTTAGATATAAGCTGTAGTCCCGTCCATGTCATCTTTGAGTTCCCAATCCCTGTTTGGTTCGTGTCCCAGTATCATCCCAGATGTTTACTTGTCTTTGAACATTTCATCCCACCTACAACAACAAGCCCGGTATCAGAAACCAGTACTATAAACATGTATCATAATAACATAGCAATGGGAAATATTCGGTTTCCGACGCGCGCGTACACATACCAAGGCCAAATTAGCCTTATCTGATAGAACTGACCAAATCACCATGACAATACGCCAATCCTTGAGGCTTGATCATAATCTGTGAACATCTGCAAGGGGCTTACAATCATTAGCCATTGTTTCTTATATATGCAGTCACTTATTAGTCAAGAAAATGCGTTTTACAAATGTTACACATATTTTTGAAAAATAAACTTACAAGTGAGGCATAACCATTTTACACTCTACGTAGCCTGGTTCCCTGTCTCATTTATTTCAGAAGAAAGCCGGGCTACGAAAGTCTACGATTGGTATCTGATAATTGTACAGCAGAACAGAACTTGTATTGCAAAAGAAATTTAATGCATTTCCACAATTAACTTACATATCTCAGTTAATATCACGTCAATATTGGTGTCTAAATAATCCGTTATTTCTCCGCAGTACGCTAGAAGCACTGCAGCTTGGAATACAATTAACTTGAAGATGCATACGAATGAGATATGTTGTCCTGTGGATATGACCCCACCCACCCCCTCCTTCCCTTCCACCACCCACCCTATCCCATATCCATTCCGGGAGCCAGGCAGAGCGTTGGC
The DNA here is from genome assembly GCA_034401795.1 of Chaetoderma sp. LZ-2023a. Taxonomy (NCBI): domain Eukaryota; kingdom Metazoa; phylum Mollusca; class Caudofoveata; order Chaetodermatida; family Chaetodermatidae; genus Chaetoderma; species Chaetoderma sp. LZ-2023a. The sequence goes on from CM067367.1 coordinate 128,859,773, forward strand.
CAGTAAAACACCTGTGTTGTATTAAGTTTCCATATATTATTTACTTTCCTGCGCGTGTTTTGTCAGTATGATGGATGTGCTGCAATTGTCGGAAGTCGTGAAATCTACTGTAGACGGCAGAAAACACGTGCGCTAGCACGAGACGCCACCGCGAGAATGAGATGTGCAGGAGCAGAGCTCTCTATTACTTCCCCATGCTCAAAACATCTGAGAGGCGTGCTTTTTGAAAATCTGTTCTCTTCTCAGAAACGATCTATCGCAGTTTCATTGGTTAGTTATATTCATCAACCAATGCAATTACGAGAAGCTCTTCCAAGAAGGTAACGCACACAAGTTGGTTGCATATTCCATACGTCCCCGTCTGTCAGCTCCTGACGAGCTGTCTGCCAAAAAAACCCGATGTACATTTTTTTTCTTCTCTGCCAAAAAAATTGTCGGATATGTGCAACAACGTATAAGTGACTTAGTATTCGTGGCTGGGTGATTAGCCGTACCTTGCTAAGTCATACAAGATGTTCGCACTTTCTATAAAGACACGGCAATCCTTACCGAATCTAGATTGATAATGCCTTAATGGCACCATGGCCCACAAACGCTTCCACCACATCAACGCCTCGTGAAAGTACACAGGTAAAGCAAGACTCCAGTCTTGCGGCGTTGGTGTGGTGGAAGTGTTTGTGGGCCATGATGCTTGACGCTTTCGCCGGTTGTGGGTTCGATTCCCTGCCAATGCCAATATACCGTAATTGCCAAAACTACTTGTACAATTACGTAGAATGGCTGTAAAATGCATGGTCTCTGGTGTGCGTACGTGCGCGGTACTGTGTGACCACCAGTCTTGCTTGCACCAGGAGCATGCCCCGAGCAGTGACCAGCCAGATTTGTCACGGTCTAACATGCATCCCTTAGTTCGTCAGTACTGGTAAGGCTGGTATCCGTCATCAGTACATCGGCTTATGTTAATGGTGATCTGCCTCGCTCCAGCTTCCAATATGTTGGTGTCCAAAGCACACGCTTTGAGGCTGCCTCTTCGGTAGTTTTAATCTTCTTTGTCAGATTTCTTTTGAGAGAGGTTGTAAATCCCCAAACATTTCTTTGTTTGCTCTTTGCTCCTGCCAATGTATGATGTTTAGCGCTTTTTGCAAAAGCCTCGTGTAACATCGGTCTAGTTGTTTCTGGAGTCTGGCTGCCCATGCTTCGCATCCATAAAAGAGTACTGTCTCGTCAGCTGCTTCAAAGAATCGAATATTCAATTTACCATGGAGCTGTGACTTCCAGATCATTATCAGTCCGTTGCAAGCCTTCCAGGCCAGTGCATTCCTGATCTTAATGTCGTTACTGGCCCCCATGACCCTCAGTACTTGAAGTCCGTAACAACTTACAACTTCTAGCGAGTTTCCATCAATGGCGTTGATTCTCACATCCTCGGGTTTATGAGTGTAGGCTAAATACTTGGTCTTCATTTTCAATCATGCACACGTGGATGTAAAAATCAACATCATTGATGGAAACTCATTAAAGATTGTTACAGAGACAAGTGCCTAGGGCAATGGGTAAATAGTGCCAGTCAAACGCCACCATTCTATCTAGTCCAAAATAGTTTTTGACTGGCATGCGTGCGTGCGTGTGCGCGCCTATACATCTGTAAACGTAAATGATCAGTCTTAGAAATAAAACAAACGAAACATATTGATAAAAAGATATTATTTATTTTAAAATATTAGAATTTTTGTCAGTTCTTAAACCTACCTGGTATAACCCTATGACCATCTATCTCTACAGACATGCGCACTAGTAAACATTGTACAGAATATGATAATGAAAACACAAGTGACACGACAAACATCTGTTCTTGTCTACAAACAAATCATATTATCTTTCAGACAACTCGTATTCCTTTGCAATCCTTTCATTTAACACCCACATTGCCAACAAGGAAAGTGTATAGACTTGCGATAGAGGTAGTTAATGCTAGCTATGCCACGCCCATTTATAGCTAATCTCCGCCCACGCTTTGAGGGTGTTAGGATCGAGGCTGGTGAATATTTTAAAACTAATTTGACTGGGTGCTGCTGTTGCTGCCTATGGCAGCTATATCGCCAAGTCAAATTAGTTTCAAAATATACAACATCGTGTTTATTAAATAGTAATTCCATCAAAGACGTACAATTCGTACACTTGGTGGACTTCTCCACCTTCATGATGGAGTATTGTCTATCAATTATGATTGTGACGTCAACCTATGTGCGACGTAATTCAGTATGGCGGTAATACTTGAGTGACAGATTGGATTAATCCATTCTTCCATTATGTACCACACAGAGCTTTACTTGGCAAACGTTAGTCGATATACAATAGTCCACGGAAACACATTCCAATGTATTCAGACTTCAGCCAACTTATTGTGCCTACCACTGTTTAAAGTTAACCGGAAGCTGCCGTGCGTTCCAAAAGGAAAACGTTCCAGAGCGCTCTCTTCCAGCAATACAGGCTGTTTTAAATTTGCATATGCCTCTTATACGACGTAATTAATCCGAAAACATAGATTGTCATAGTTTGCAGATTTAGTAAAACGTTTTTCTTTTTGGAACGCAACACTCTGCTTCCCACAATTCATTGCACGTACTAGTTAACGTTGAACAGTTGTAAGGGTATTGCATTGTGAGAAGTTGACTGAAGCGTGAATGAAATGGAATAAATCAATGTTCTTGTTCTTAGTGTGAATTGATTAAGATTTCTTGGACGTGTGAGATTTGTGAAATAGGTGTGTAAGGTGTCTTTAAAAATAACACATATAGCCATCGACAGAGTAGGGTTTCTATCAAGAACGCCTTGTATTGTATGGACAGGCGAATATTGAGGCATTATCGATGTATGATATAACATTGGGGCAATTCGACTAGCGAACAATAGATAACAATGTTTGACTATTTACCAGTCAAACGCATCATTGTCAGACTATCTAGTGCAAAATAATTCTTGATGAGCACATCGTCACACATTGGTACCTATTGTTCGTCAGTCGAACTTGCTCAAGAAATGGGACACGGGCATATGCACAATAATGTCGAAGTTTTATGATTTCAAGTCAAAATTGTATGCCACCCAAAAATGTTGGTTTCCAATGTAAATGTAACCTATCCACTTTAGCCTCTGCCATGCATAAGGCGTGTTACGCTGGGATTGATGTGGATAGTTGGGAGATCTTTTGCAAAATATAAATAAATAAAAATAAATATTTTATAAATTAGATTAGAATGTGTGTAAATAGAACTAATACAAAGAAATGTATAGAAGAGATGATAAGTTACAGCAATAAATTAGACATACATATATGAAGCAGCGCTAACCCTTACCACTCTGATGTTAAAATTTTTAATCTTCAAATTAAATTAAAAGCTGAACTGGTGTTTATTTTTCGACAGGTTTGGTGGAGTACAGATAAAATTGTTGAAAAATGTACATATAGGTTTGTTTGATATTGGCACAGTGAAAAGATAGAATATTGACATGAGAGTGGCAAGAGTTAAGATAGTATAACACTTTGATGAACAAGAACGACTAACACACCCAAATACATTACAATTTAACCCCTTCACGACGAAGCCGGCTAAAACAGGCCTCTGTAGTGGTCTTGAGGAATGTCACTTTGCAGGCTAAGACAAGACCATTTTGAAAATTTAGCACTAGAATTCCAGTAGTAAGTTTTAAAAAAAATGCCTTCTCTTTGCCTGTAAATGAACATTCAATAAGCAAATATTTTAATTTTTTTTAACAAATTTAGTCACTAAAAGGTTAATCACTATTCTCTTGATTACCTTGAAATTAATTTAGGTCGGAGCTTTTGTTGTAAAATGCGCCAGTTAAATTAGTTTCAAAATATTCTACAGCTTACGTGTATAGTTTACCTTGAAATTTCAACTCTGGAAATTCGGGGTTCAAAGTATCAATAATGATTATTGATATATTGTATATTGACGTTTTTGAAACAGACATGAATAATTTATTAAAGATATAGTATAAAAAATAAATAACACGCGCATAAAAATGCATGACACACATTTACACGATTATAAATAATTCGAATTGAAAACACATGATTAAAGATTTTAATAAATTATGGTATATGAAATACGTGGTTACACAGCACAAAATTTTTTACACAAACATTTCACACAAAATAAATATTAAATAATATTAGACTAATTATGAAAACATGTTTAATGCACACATAATTAAATAAATAAAATAATTTAAATGTAAATGGCATTATGGTAGTAACCCTGATAACGCAGCTTACTGGGCCGACGCTGGGCCGATACCGGGCCGATACGTTCATATCGGCATGGTATCGGCCCGGCGTCGGCCCAGTAAGCTGTGTTATCCGGGAAGAGTCTATGAAATAACCCTACTTAAAACATAATTATGCATAATGAATGGGTATCGGACACAAGGCAAACGTGATATGGTGGCATAAGATGGCTCTCTGGTTAGACCAGCAAAAACTGTATAGAAAAATCAAACACACAATTTGTACAATAATTAAAATATATCCACGTGACACTTTGTGACGTCTCTTTGAGATACGCACCGGTCACATTGGTCTATGAGTAGAACAAAGAATCATATAAAGGACATTAAAATATTAATTTATTCGCAAATCTCGTCTGATATAAATCCATGAATTGGATTCCATTTAAATGTTAAGTGAAGGTTGTTCCAACCCTTTGAACCCTGCCCTCCCAGAATGTCAAGTTAATAACAAACATACAACAAGATGTTGATTATATTGCAGAGGTTTGTTTGTCAGGAACCAGTTGCTACTATTAACAGTAACAGCTCCCAGTCAAGGTAAAGCAAATAATCATATTATGTAGCTGCTCAGTCAGGTTCAATGGATTGACTAAGATAACTGTGACGATGAAGATGAGAATGATAACTGTGACGATGAAAATGAGAATGATGATAACTGTGACGATAAAGATGAGAATGATAACTGCGACGATGGACATAACAATGACATAATGACGACTAGTTGTTCTAAGCGTCAAGTAGATGTTGTGAGAAGAATGTGAATGGAAAGGTTAATGATAATTACAGTTCTACATCGTCCGTTATTTGTTCCATAAACCAGGTATCGTACATGGAATAGGACACGTATTGGTCATTGTGCAATGGACGAGTGGTGTGACCACGATGTGAAGCGAATAGCAAATGTAAAACCTTAGTCAATCAATTGATAGGAAATTTGTAAGCAGATGCTAAGTGTTGATCAGAACTCTGGAAGCAAATGCTAGAGTCTAATAGGACCTTTATAAGCAAATGCTAGGGTGTGATAGGACCTTTATAAGCAAATGCTAGGTGTTTGATAGGACCTTTATAAGCAAATGCTAGGGTGTGATAGGACATTTATAAGCAAATGCTATGTGTTTGATAGGACCTTTATAAGCAAATGCTAGGGTGTGATAGGACCTTAATAAGCAAATGCTAGGTGTTTGATAGGACCTTTATAAGCTTTATCTAGCTGGAAGAAGGTGTCAATCAACTGATAGGAACTTTGTAAGCAAATGATAAGTTTTGATAAGAATTATGTAAGCAAATGCTAGGGTTTGATAGGCCCTTTATAAGCAAATGGTAGTGTTTGAAGGGACCTTTATAAGCAAATGGTAGTGTTTGAAGGGACCTTTATAAGCAAATTCCAGGTTTTGATAAGAACTCTGTAAGCAAATGTTATGGTTTGATAGGAACTTTATAAGCAAATGCTAGGGTTTGATGGGAACTGTGTATTTGACGCTTGGTGTCAGCTGATGGTATGATGGGATAGCTGAAAGTTATTGTTGTCCGGAGAGTAAATGTTTACAACAATCTTACTTTCCGTCATGACAGCCCACCTGGTAATATTCACATGGGATAGAGTAGCAATGGGTAACCACTATGGTGTGAAGTGTTTAATAATAAGTTTAACAAATTAAAATATTCCACATTTCAAATGGAACATAATCATAGATTCAAACGTATTTACATAGAGTCATTGCACAAATGGCCTGCGGCATGCCGTCTTTCAGTAAGCTTCATAGTTAAAACAATTCCTCACGAATATAACTGTAAGATCAGCAGACAATAAATAAAAATAAATATTATTATTATTATTATTATTATTATTATTATTATTATTATTATTATTATTATTATTATTATTATTATTACTTAGTAATCTCGTTTTACAAAGACAGTGTATGAGTTTGACTCCAGTGAAATAGACCTGTCTGTTCCTTAAAAGCTTTAAAATAAAATTATTTACTGTATTATTATTATTATTATTATTATTATTATTATTATTATTATTATTATTATTATTATTACAAAGCAATATTGAGTTTGACTCAAGTGATATACACCATTCAATTAATTAAGAACTGTGAGCTATTATTTTGTATCATGTTGCTAAATCTGGCTAATGATTCATTGGTATGAGAGGGTGTGTAGTTTTTTCAGGTTGACTCAGAGAGTATATGATAGACCTGTGGTTAACACATCTGGCACTATGCCTTTTTACCTGTGACTAAATCCCAGTGAGCTCCACTCACCAGCTTATCATTGTCTCATCCTAACACGTGGTCGATTATTCACACCAGGTAGTACTATTAAAATAGTGTCTTCTCTTGGCCTGCAAATGGGCATTCAATAAGTAAATATTTTGATTTTCCTCACCAAATTTAGCAAATGGCTAAATCAATTTGCTCGGTGCCACTAAAGACAGGCACATATACCAACTAAACTCTAAAACAGTCTCTTGACAGTGAGTTAACTATGGTAAACATATTTTATTTTCAAATATGGGATTTGTTGGGGTGGGGGGTGTGTCTGTCTGTGCTAAAGCTGTTGGTACTATTGCTACTCTAGAGACTATCTAGTAGGTTGATAAATGGCTACTATCTTAGTTAATAACATACGTCGTCCGCTTACTTACAAATAATCTAAACACCATGGAAATACCGAAAACAGCGCAAATCAAATTAGTAAAATGCAGAAAATAGAAGCTACATAGTTATAAATGACGGACGTCTCATTGTTTGTATTTCGTATCGTTTTTCGGTTGCCCTGTGCAGAATCCGAGATTTGGATAAAATCATAAAGAAACAAATGTGATATGATATGTCTGACATATGGTAACCATTTTGTATGAGCTGCAGGAACCGTTCTGCCCCGGACGTCTTCCGTTTTCCGCTTTGTACTCGCGGCAGACAGCATGGGGGATATGGCATGTAATTTTTCTATCTGACACATGACTAAGCTGATCAGTAGGTGGGATAAAGCTCGGAGGAAGGCATGAAACACGTGTCTCTAATATTCATTATCGTGAAGTGGTCAGAGCGATTTACTGAACAAACAGTCACCAGCACCCACCTTGCTAACGCAACCCGGATGTGCCATCTTAACACCAATCTCGATATTTAGGAACTTCTCCAAGACACGTACGTAGGGGATAGAACCCTTACCAGCCATTAATGATGAAATCCACTTCTATTTGAGCATAACATCTAATTCACAGCTCACACCCGAAGACCCAAGACATGCCATGTGCTACTTAGCATTTATAGTTATATCGATAGAAGAGAAAATAGCATGATTTCAAGCGCGTTAATTTCTCATCGCGCTATGTAGCCTACTTACAGAAGATAATCAAATTCAAGAAGTTTACATAAATAATTTGACAAATTAATTGGTAATAAATAACATAATATTCTGACCTTATGCAATCAAACCTGCCTAAAACGGCCACCCTATGTGTACCACGTGGTGTTAGTTAGTCAAAATTTCTTTTTACAATGTCCGTTAAAATTCCGTGTAACTTGTGAGTGGTTTTTTAAGCAATGTGGCCTTAATAACTACTGTCTTATAGAATCTACGTCTTATGGCGCCAGATGTTGGTGGTTCTTATAGGTAGATTTGATTAACACATACCGTATATAAATTAATATAATTTTTTTTGTCGTGAAGTTGAATTAGGGACTCATGTCTCTAATTCAATTTCACAACTTGAAACACTTATATTAATTTGTAAGGAAATCATTAGATGTTAAGATTTATTTCCTTGCATCACATCTAGGCACCCAATTTAAGCCTCTAAAAGTACAACATTTTAACCATTTTATTTTCAAGCACTTTTGTGTGAATATGCATCTTTAATGGAAGAATACAGTTTTAGCTATGCCCCGCCCATTTTTAGCTAAGCCCCACCCACGACTTGTCGGTGGTGAGATCAATTTTCAGAAAACTATATAGTTAAGCTGTGGAATATTTTGAAACCAATTTGACTGGGCGCTGTTACTGCCATAGGCAGAAGGTTTATTGTATAATAAAGACATATCATTCGTACAACTTGATGGACTATTAAGCCTTTTAAGACGGACTTAATTGATTATGACGTAATTGATTATGACATCAGCCTAGATGTGACGTTGTTGATCATGACGTCCATAAAGTGGATTCGTCTTTTCTTAAAACACTGACATCTCACGCGCTCAATTTCAAGACAACCAACCCCGTTGGCGAGTTCCTGGGCATGGCGACCGTAATTTCACCGGAAGCTATCGATGGCTTTGCACCAACAACATCCAGTCGTATTGTTTTTAACATCATTTAGGAGTGTATTTTGTTTGGCATATGTGAATATCCACATTAATGTGGAAATGTGCGTGATAATGATATGCAGTCTGTGGTCATTGATGTAAATTTGTCAATAAATCTCAGAGATTGTGCCCTTTATGTATTCATAATACTAGATTTTTAGAGGCTCTTGGCCAGACAAATGTATGGATCTGTACATATGAGAATGGGTGATTTAATGGTAATCGCTGTAAAATAATTGGACCCAAACACTTACAATTATTATTGTTAATTACCTCTAGAGATGTTCTACTTGGAATAAGTTAGATGTGTTTTGTTCAAACAACTTAACAATCGTCAATATATAAAAGCATTTTATGGGACCGTGCAGTGTATCTGCACGGTAAATGAGCATTGCTTGTGAGACAGATTACTACACATTCTCGTGTATACATTACAAATATATTACTAATTGATCGAATGTGGTCAAAAGCCAAGTTTTGTTCAATTCACGAGCGAATGCAATACTTTCTTACAGGTATCAGAAACCGCGGAATGCTTGCTTTATATATGTGATGCCCAAAATTATGACATTCTTTGAGCCACCAAAACACTGGGCTAATCAAGCGAGTGACTGCAACACTAAGTTTGATTAATCACATATTTGTGTATCAATGAATGACAATTATCGGTAATAGTGAATTCGAATAGTCACATTAAATTCGTCATGGTTTTGTACGATATAATGTGGTGTTTAAGTCTCTTGTAATGTCTTTTTAAGTTAAATGATTCCTGAAAAGTGGATGTCATCGTGTTGAACATGGGGGCTGTATGCTTCACTACGAAAGCTGTTTCTTCGCATACATGACGCTTCTTCGTGTTTGTAAAGATAACTCTTCAAGGCAAAGGCCTTACCACACCGTCCACATATATACGGCTTGTGAGTAGAGTGTGTCTGGATGTGGGCGCGCAGATTTGATTTGTCCGCAAATGACTTACCACACTTTAAGCATGAGAATGGCTTTTCACCTGTGTGCGTTCTCACATGTCCTTGCAACAGCCATGGTCGAGAGAACCGTTTACCGCAATAAGGACACGCACATCCCTGGCTGTGTGTGCGCACATGCATGCTAAATGCAGGCATGGATACGTACACCTTCTCGCAATGAGGACATTGGCGAGCTTTCTGGTCATGTGGACTGCGATGTGTTTGTCTATGGCGAGCTAAGTTGCTGGATGTGCTGTATCGCTTGCCACAATCAGTGCAGATATGCGGATCCGGCATGGATTCATCATCTGTTGTCTTTACAATGACATCAAACCGAGGCGCCTCCATTGGTCTGCCAGGGACCAGCATCTCCCCTCCAGCAATTACCTTCTCCCTCGGCGTGCCGGCTTGTAAGGACGGGAAGGCTGTAGAACCGGTGCTGTCGAAAAATGAGGCTGTAGTTTCAGCCATTAGGGCTCCTTGACTCACCAGGAAAAATAGAAATGAGCTGCGGTCGTCATTGCAATCAGGATTACAATAGTGCTGTCGCGGCGATACATCCGGCCGTGTATCACCAGGCAATGAACAATTGCTATCACTATCTCCATCATCAGAAGACGACTGAATGGACATCTGGGGAAAGCTAGGAATTTCTGGACCAGCTACAGCGTACAGGGGCTCTGTAAATAATAATAATAATAATAATAATAATAATAATAATAATAATAATAATAATAGTAGTAGTAGTAGTAGTAGTAGTAGTAGTAGTAGTAGTAGTAGTAGTAGTAGTAGTAGTAGTAGCAGCAGCAGCAGCAGCAGCAGCAGCAGCAGCAGCAGCAGTAGTAGTAGTAGTAGTAGTAGTAGTAGTAGTAGTAGTAGTAGTAGTAGTAGTAGCGTCGTCGTCGTCGTCGTCGTTGTCGTTGTCGTTGTCGTTGTCGTTGTTGTTGCTACGCTATGTTAATAAACGGATGTAATTAACCAAAGACATTTGGCCGTTGTTACTCCATCAAGAAGATGTCAAACAATTTCTAAACTAATACATTTCGAGCCATGTGTTAGCTATTTCAGAATATGTTATGCAACCCGGGTTCATGATGAATGAAACCTGGAAATATGGAGCGGGGGGGGGGGGGGTGCTCTTTACCACTTTGTTACTCCAAATAGCCTGCCGTCATTCATTTTGCTCAAACGTACTGTAGGTTTGTAGAAACAAGACTCGCCACGTGTTTTCGGTCGCTTAGCTAATCTTTAGACTTTCAGGCAACACTGGGTCCAATCCTGGCCGAAGATTGCTGGTGGCCAGGGTGGGGTGGCAATGTTTGAGCCAGGGTGGAGTGGCAATGTTTGAGCCAGGGTGGGGTGGCTATGTATGAGCCAGGGTGGGGTGGAAATGTTTGAGCCATGGTGTGGGGACCAATGTTTGAGCCAGGGTGTGGGCAATGTTTGAGCCAGGGTGGGTGGCAATGTTTGAGCCAGGGTGGGGTGGCAATGTTTAAGCCAGGGTGGGGTGGCGATGTTTGAGCCAGGGTGGGGTGGCAATGTTTGAGCCAGGCTGGTGTGGCAATGTTTGAGCCAGGATGGGGTGGCAATGTTTGAGCCAGGGGGGGGGGGGGGCGGTGGAAATGTTTGAGCCGTGGTGTGGGGAGCAATGTTTGAGCCAGGGTGTGGGCAATGTTTGAGCCAGGGGGTGGCACTGTTTGAGCCAGGGTGGGGTGGCAATGTTTAAGCCAGGGTAGAGTGGCAATGTTTGAGCCATGGTGGGGGTGGCAATGTTTGAGCCAGGCTGGTGTGGCAATGTTTGAGCCATGATGGGGTGGCAATGTTTGGGCCAGGGTGGGGTGGCAATGTTTGAGCCAGGGTGGGGTGGCAATGTTTGAGCCAGGGTGGGGTGGCAATGTATGAGCCAGGGTGGGACTGCAATGTTTGAGCCAGGGTGGGGGTGGCAATGTTTGAGCCCTATAATAAGCTATAAGGTGGTACACAGACAGCTGCAAGTGTTTTAGCTTAGTATTTACGTCTAGTATGCAGCGTTCGCGTTTATGCCGCTTCTTTATGGCCAAGTCGTTAAGTAAATTATAACCAGACCGCAGATGCGCAAGAAGAACATAACATATTTTTTTCTTCTTGCAATATTGCACATGTCCGTGCATCGGGGGAGTTCGCCACTTACTATTCTAATGATCTATTTTCCTTCCCAGCCAGCGAGATGATGAGGCACTAAACCACTTAAGAACATGTTTTCCCATTTCACATTGCTTTTGATTGTATTGTCTTCAACGAGGAACAGGATTAATCTGCAGTGCTTTCTGCCAGCTAAATGTGTATGCTATATGTGCCTATGCTCAGTGGCGATTCTAGGAGTTTTGACTGAGGGAGCAAATAGTGAAAAAACATCCCTATTATTTGGTGAAATCTTTGGGAAACAAGAATGTTTTTAAAAAGTTTGAAAATTCGATGTCGTAAGAAGCCATTTGTTGCTCTCGTACCGTAGACGGATTCATTTCTAGCTATGTCACACCCATTTCTGACTATGTCACGCCAACTTCTAGCCATGTCACACCCATTTCTGAATATGTCACGCCCATTTCTGGCTATGTAACGGCCATTTCTAGATATATCACGCCCATTTCTAGCTATGTCACGCCCATTTCTAGCTATGTCACGCCCACTTCTTGCTATGTCACACCCATTTCTGACTGTCACGCCAACTTCTAGCCATGTCACACCCATTTCTGACTATGTCACGCCCATTTCTGGCTATGTAATGCCCATTTCTAGATATATCACGCCCATTTCTAGCTATGTCACGCCCATTTCTGTCTATGTCAAGCCCATTTCATGCTATGTCACGCCCATTTCTGGCTATGTCACGCCCGCTTCTGGCTATGTCACGCCCATTTGAAGCTATCTGCAGGCCACAATTCCCGCCCATTTGAATCAATTTATTTACATTGAATCCTAAATTCACGGAATCCTAATTTTACGTTAACTATACAGGAAAGGTGTTGGATATTTTGAAAGAAGTTTGACTGGATGCTGTTGCTGCCTATGGCAACCACAGCGCCCAGTAAAAATTAGTTTCAAAATATTCAACAGAATGTTTATTATTTAGTAAGTCCATCAGACATACAATTCGTACAGGTGAATGGCTTTTCTATGTTCATGACGGAGCTAGATACGCCACTATGCAGTGTGACGTCAGCTTTCATGTGACGCAATTGAGTATGACGTCATATACTTGAGCGAGAAATCGGATTCCTCCATTCCAAAATCATGTTATGTTTACATACTGGATAACGCTGCTATAAAATGAGAGGTTTCTATGAAACGGCCGTGAGATCGCGTAGCGCGCATGAGCGCGCGTCAGAGCCTCCCTGACAACACGTGTCAGCGTTGGGAGAGAACGCGTACAAAAGTGTACCGAGTCGGTGCACGTAATTTTTTTTAATTACTCCATTCTTGTCGTTCTTGGTACCTATCAGGACCGGAATGGGACGAGGAATCCAAAGTTATTTACCTTTTTAAAATCGGACCAGAAATGGCCGAGTTATCCAAAATTAGGTCATTGAAATTATTTTCAAAATATTACCAGGACGTCTTAATCGCGTGTATGTACTAAATGAATGGGGAGAAAGTTTATCACGTGATAGGGTCCTCTCCCTTCCTAGCTGCATGCTGATTGGCTACAGATCGCCCGCTGATTGGCTGGGCATCCTGCATCTAGCATCACGAGTAGTATAAAAGGAGCGAAAAATCAAGAATCGAGACCACACTTTGGCCAGAGAGATCAAGTGGTGGGTTGTGTGGCCAGAGCAGTGCTAGACGTGGGCAACTGCTTACTGACTGTGGTACCCTAGACCGCAGCAGTGCCTCCCGGAATTCAGTTCTCATTCTCTGGTCACCAATCGAGCATCCGCATCTAAGTTTTGTACGCCCTCGGACGGCCATCTGGGGACAACTAATTGAATAGAAGACTCCCTCACCACCAACACCTAGAGGAGCCTTCCTGCGGATGGGCCTCGCAGCCCATATTTAATCTCTTCAGTATGTAGAACGAGTGGTGAATCTTGGTGGACAACCCGGCAGATCTGCCGAACCACGCTGAAAACTGGTATTCAAACTTCCACGCAGCATGTCGTGTGTTTAATTAACTTTTAGGCCACAGTCTGGTGGGACTCTGCCTGGTATACCGCAGGAGCTATGCGATGTATTATGTACGGTGTACCCAGGAATGTACATGCATTGTTTAATAATAAATTACAACTGTAGCCCTTCATGTTACGGGCAACTTTCAAACTTCCGTTACCGGACGGACACTTTCTAACATTCTGCTTATTATTGTATTGGCTATTATAACTATCTAGTGGACATCTGACTATGGTCGTTCTTCTTCTCCGTCTTTGAGAGTGAGCCGCATCAACAGTTCACCTGCGGAGATTTCCCAGCAACCTCAGAATCATACCATCTCGCGTTCCTTATCTGTAGCGCAGCATCTTCAATGATTTATGAACTTTTCCCGTACCAATGACTAATAGATTCTCATTTAGCTATTGTATTTCTTTATTTCTGTACAGGTACTGATGACTAATAGGTCCCGCCCCGTTCGTCTGAGACCGCATTTTATAATTTGCATTTTAACTGTAAATATTATCCTTGTTTCTGTGCTTATGACGAGCATGCGCCGCAAGGTCCTATGACCTGATTTACTGTCAATACTGTGATAGTTAGTTATGTATATGGCAAGCAGCCATCCTAGTTACTTGTGTTGTTTATTTTATATAAAACTCTAGGACCACAGTACACTAGGCTATACTATACAGCAACATTAAATCCGCATCACTTTTCCCCCAGCATCAATTTTACATTGAGGTCACTGTTCATGTTCGCATTATGCGAACCTGGCATATGATCGACTAAACCTGGCTATTCTAGCTCGATAGGATATGTTTAAAGTAGTTAGGGACAATCTCTCCATAGGAGACATTTGTGTAAGCCTCTTTTCTGGATGTAGCGGAAATGTAACACCGCACACCAGCTACATTGTGTAAAATTGGCCAAATATCTTAGGGTCTCTTATTGTATTGAGTGATTGTCTCTTTCTACGCTCCTCCAGCTGCAAGGCTTATAAATTGTCTGGAACTCCCATTGACACGTTGGCATGATCCTACTTGGGAAACTATTGGGGTTTCCAAGCGGCGAAGACCAAAGTGTCGATTTCACATACACCCCCTCTGTATCTTCGGATACTAGTTAGCATAGATAACCCTGCCAAAGTAGGAAGCACTGTGAAAAGATATTATTTAAAACGGGCTAGCAGTGCATCTCTGGGCATTCTGAAACTTAACCCTAATGAGAGGCAAACGTTAGTCCCCGGGGCCGGATCTCAAATGATCCTTCCCTGACACATGGGTGATGGATGGGACGCTGATCTCCATCTAACTCCGTACAGTGACTTGGTGCGGTCTTGGAACCCACCATGTACTCACGGGAAGGTCACTAGAGATGAATATCTGCCTCTTGCCATAAAACCTTTATGCACGTTTCAAATTGCTTATGTAAATGGTGACTTGGCCTAGTGATGTTGTATGTGGTTGCGGTGTGATATGTAACCGGATCTTTATATGATTCTGAAGCTGTCACTCCATAACATGTCCGCACGCTGCCTTTCTGAGGGGGATGCTCTATATGGTGACCTTCGGGAAACCGAGCATCTTCGCCAGTTAGGCTCATGTGTCAAAAGATAGGTAGAAACCCCTGCCACTTGCGGCCAAAGCTTGAAAGTAAATCTAACAACTAAATGGTGGGTTAGAATTTAGCAGAAGGACCGCATAAATAAAACGGCAACTACCAATGCAGTATCTTGGACCTACATAAAATGACGGCGTTTGAATTCTTTGGAAATCATCCGCCCCATCTTCACATAATACAGCGTGCATCACATTAATTATAATTTCACTAGGTTGACTCACATTACACTTAGCTTATGTTTGAACAAGAGAGTGACCATTTTTGTCAGCTCTCTTCCTCCGCTTTATCGTTGAAGGCATTTTCCTGTGATGGAGACCCGCGCGAGGCTCTTTCCTCTTGCAACAATAATATTTTTGTTAGGGGCATAATGGTTTATTTTAAACTTCATAAGTAGCCTCGTTAGGACGCTCCCTTGCAGGGATACCTCACGGATATATATATATACAGATCAGTGAGGTACCTCTAACGAATCCACACAAACAAAACACTAACTTAGTTCTATGTACTGTATATTTTCTCTCGTGTACTATCAAACGAGTACCATGGTTTGTATAGTTATTTTTAGGTTAATTATCATGTCCAGGCTCCTAAATTAAGTCATGGACCGTCATACCGGTGATATGAATAGTCGGGATGAAACAGTAAGGTTCAATCTCGGCAGCAATGGTCGCACGGCCCCCACTGGAATATTATCATTCCACAGGCTCTAAAAGTTGATCTTTGTACTTTTCGGAGTCACGATATGGGATCCCATTACCCAGAGAACCGTGGCTAACCAGCCCTCCCGTGCATCCTGTACGTACGGTGCAACGGAGTGGAGCAGCAGAACGGACCAGCGCGTACCCCCGCGAGCTACAGCAGACATGGTGATTCATATTGAGAAAGAGGACAAGAAACGTATGACACCATTGCTGACCACATCAAAAGGAACAAACTATCCTTGCTCGGTCGACTTCCAATCAGAGAGAAGTAAAAAATACAGCTTCAGGTATCATCTCTAATGAACGACTGTTCCCTCTTTTTCAGGATAAGCATTGTATCACAGATACAGAATGGAGACCTCGACAAGGTCTTTGATTTTGAAGACCAAGTCTTCCCGCCAAGATTGTCAAGATAAGAACTGGAGAAAAATCTAAGCTTGTATGTTGCTTAGATGAATTGATACCTATACAAGACAGTGCTCACATACCCGATGCCATACTTGATGGGGCTGCTATCATCAACATACTTCGACCTGGCCATACTAAGCCATTCAATGATTATGCAACACAAGTATTCCTCCCGTGCGTTAAGTCTCATATGTAGTGGGTCAATCGAGTCGATATTGTGTGGGATGAGTACTATCTCTCGGTAGTTACACGAAAAGGAAGGGCAAATAGAGGTCGCAGACGTGTGAGAACATCCAGTGCAATTCCACGAAACTGATAAAGGTTTCTTCAAATTGACGACAATAAGATGGAGCTGTTCTCCTTCCCAACGACAAGAGTCACTATCATAATCACCAACAAACAAGTAATTATCATACATCACACTGGTGTGCTATGCATTCAGCCTCAAGAGGTGCCAGGTCTTGCTCCATGCAATCAGGACGAGGCTGATACACGAATTTTCTTCCATTACATGTGGAAGAGGCTGTAAAACAAGGCATAGCAAGGTGACACTATGCATAGTTGATACGGATGTAGTTATTCTGGACGTGACGACAACCCAGTGCATCAACATCCCAGAGCCATGGTTTGCGTTTGGAACTTAAGACAACTTTCGGGTCTTAGCAGCTCATAACATGGTCAAAACACATGGTCCTGAAATGTGCGCTGCATTACCAATGGTCCACGTATTCACTGGATGTGACACGGTGTTATTTTTTGGCGTCAGTAGAAAGAAAAAGGAATGGTGCACATGGAACGTCTTTGGTGAGGTCACACCTGCATTCTGGGATACAGTTGATACACATGTGTTTACCGATGACTGCTTCAAAACGTTTTGTGATTCTACTGTATGACCGCACCTGAAGCGTATTGCTGGCTATAATGAAGGGTATTGCTGGTCATGGCTATAATGGAGAGTATTGCTGGTCATGGCTATAATGAAGGGTATTGCTGGTCATGGCTATAATGAAGGGTATTGCTGGTCATGGCTATAATGAAGGGTATTGCTGGTCATGGCTATAATGAAGGGTATTGCTGGTCATGGCTATAATGAAGCGCATTGCTGGTCATGGCTATAATGAAGCATATTGCTGGTCGTGGCTATAATGAAGCATATTGCTGGTCATGGCTATAATGAAGGGTATTGCTGGTCATGGCTATAATGGAGGGTATTGCTGGTCATGTCTATAATGAAGGGTATTGCTGGTCATGTCTATAATGAAGCATATTGCTGGTCGTGGCTATAATGAAGGGTATTGCTGGTCATCGCTATAATGGAGGGTATTGCTGGTCATGTCTATAATGAAGGGTATTGCTGGTCATGGCTATAATGAAGGGTATTGCTGGTCATGGCTATAATGAAGGGTATTGCTGGTCATGGCTATAATGAAGGGTATTGCTGGTCATGGCTATAATGAAGCATATTGCTGGTCGTGGCTATAATGAAGCATATTGCTGGTCATGGCTATAATGGAGGGTATTGCTGGCCATGACTATAATGGAGAGTATTGCTGGTCATGGCTATAATGAAGGGTATTGCTGGTCATGGCTATAATGAAGCGTATTGCTGGTCATGTCTATAATGGAGCATATTGCTGGTCATGTCTATAATGGAGGGTATTGCTGGTCATGGCTATAATGAAGCGTATTGCTGGTCATGGCTATAATGGAGGGTATTGTTGGTCATGTCTATAATGGAGGGTATTGCTGGTCATGTCTATAATGAAGCATATTGCTGGTCATGGCTATAATGAAGCGTATTGCTGGTCATGGCTATAATGGAGAGTATTGCTGGTCATGTCTATAATGGAGAGTATTGCTGGTCATGGCTATAATGGAGGGTATTGCTGGTCATGGCTATAATGAAGGGCATTGCTGGTCATGTCTATAATGGAGAGTATTGCTGGTGATGGCTATAATGGAGAGTATTGCTGGTCATGTCTATAATGGAGAGTATTGCTGGTCATGTCTATAATGGAGAGTATTGCTGGTGATGGCTATAATGGAGAGTATTGCTGGTCATGGCTATAATGAAGAGTATTGCTGGTCATGTCTATAATGAAGCATATTGCTGGTCATGGCTATAATGAAGGGTATTGCTCGTCATGTCTATAATGGAGAGTATAGCTGGTCATGGCTATAATGAAGCGTATTGCTGGTCATGGCTATAATGTAGGGTATTGCTGGTCATGTCTATAATGAAGGGTATTGCTGGTCATGGCTATAATGAAGGGTATTGCTGGTCATGGCTATAATGGAGGGTATTGCTGGTCATGTCTATAATGAAGAGTATTGCTGGTCATGTCTATAATGAAGGGTATTGCTGGTCATGGCTATAATGGAGGGTATTGCTGGTCATGGCTATAATGAAGGGTATTTCTGGTCATGGCTATAATGGAGAGTATTGCTGGTCATGGCTATAATGAAGCGTATTGCTTGTCATGGCTATAATGAAGAGTATTGCTGGTCATGTCTATAATGGAGAGTATTGCTGGTCATGGCTATAATGAAGCGTATTGCTGGTCATGTCTATAATGGAGGGTATTGCTGGTCATGTCTATAATGGAGGGTATTGCTGGTCATGGCTATAATGGAAAGTATTGCTGGTCATGGCTATAATGGAGAGTATTGCTGGTCATGGCTATAATGAAGCGTATTGCTGGCCATGGCTATAATGAAGCATATTGCTGGTCATGGCTATAATGTAGGGTATTGCTGGTCATGGCTATAATGAAGGGTATTGCTGGCTATAATGGAGAGTATTGCTGGTCATGGCTATAATGGAGGGTATTGCTGGTCATGGCTATAATGAAGGGTATTGCTGGTGATGTCTATAATGAAGGGTATTGCTTGTCATGGCTATAATGAAGCGTATTGCTGGTCATGGCTATAATGAAGCATATTGCTGGTCATGTCTATAATGAAGGGTATTGCTGGTCATGGCTATAATGGAGAGTATTGCTGGTCATGTCTATAATGAAGGGTATTGCTGGTCATGGCTATAATGGAGGGTATTGCTGGTCATGGCTATAATGAAGGGTATTGCTGGTTGTGGCTATAATGAAGCGTATTGCTGGTCATGGCTATAATGAAGAGTATTGCTGGTCATCGCTCTAATGAAGGGTATTGCTGGTCATTGCTATAATGGAGGGTATTGCTGGTCATGGCTATAATGAAGGGCATTGCTGGTCATGTCTATAATGGAGAGTATTGCTGGTCATGGCTATAACGGAGAGTATTGCTGGTCATGGCTATAATGGAGAGTATTGCTGGTCGTGGCTATAATGGAGAGTATTGCTGGTCATGGCTATAATGGAGAGTATTGCTGGTCATGGCTATAATGAAGCATATTGCTGGTCGTGGCTATAATGAAGGGTATTGCTGGTCGTGGCTATAATGGAGGGTATTGCTGGTCATGGCTATAATGAAGCTTATTGCTGGTCATGGCTATAATGAAGCATATTGCTGGTCGTGGCTATAATGAAGGGTATTGCTGGTCATGCCTATAATGGAGGGTATTGCTGGTCATGGCTATAATGGAGGGTTTTGCTGGTCATGGCTATAATGGAGGGTATTGCTGGTCATGGCTATAATGAAGGGTATTGCTGGTCATGGCTATAATGGAGAGTATTGCTGGTCATGGCTATAATGGAGAGTATTGCTGGTCATGGCTATAATGGAGAGTATTGCTGGTCATAGCTATAATGGAGGGTATTGCTGGTCATGGCTATAATGGAGAGTATTGCTGGTGGTGGCTATAATGGAGAGTATTGCTGGTCATGGCTATAATGGAGGGTATTGCTGGTCATGGCTATAATGAAGGGTATTGCTGGTCGTGGCTATAATGAAGCGTATTGCTGGTCATGGCTATAATGAAGCGTATTGCTGGTCATGGCTATAATGAAGCGTATTGCTGGTCATGTCTATAATGAAGCGTATTGCTGGTCATGGGTATAATGAAGCGTATTGCTGGTCATGGCTATAATGAAGCGTATTGCTGGTCATGTCTATAATGAAGCGTATTGCTGGTCATGTCTATAATGAAGCGTATTGCTGGTCATGGCTATAATGAAGCGTATTGCTGGTCATGGCTATAATGAAGCGTATTGCTGGTCATGGCTATAATGAAGGGTATTGCTGGTCGTGGCTATAATGAAGCATATTGCTGGTCATGGCTATAATGGAGGGTATTGCTGGTCATGGCTCTAATGAAGGGTATTGCTGGTCATGTCTATAATGAAGCGTATTGCTGGTCATGGATATAATGAAGCATATTGCTGGTCATGTCTATAATGAAGGGTATTGCTGGTCATGGCTATAATGAAGGGTATTGCTGGTCATGGCTATAATGAAGGGTATTGCTGGTCATGGCTATAATGAAGCATATTGCTGGTCATGGCTATAATGGAGAGTATTGCTGGTCATGGCTATAATGAAGGGTATTGCTGGTCGTGGCTATAATGAAGGGTATTGTTGGTCGTGGCTATAATGAAGCATATTGCTGGTCATGGCTATAATGGAGAGTATTTCTGGTCATGGATATAATGAAGGGCATTGCTGGTCATGGCTATAATGAAGCATATTGCTGGTGGTGGCTATAATGGAGAGTATTGCTGGTCATGGCTATAATGAAGCGTATTGCTGGTCATGGCTATAATGGAGGGTATTGCTGGTCATGGCTATAATGGAGGGTATTGCTGGTCATGGCTATAATGGAGGGTATTGCTGGTCAGGGCTATAATGGAGAGTATTGCTGGTGGTGGTTATAATGGAGAGTATTGCTGGTCATGGCTATAATGAAGCATATTGCTGGCTATAATGAAGGGTATTGCTGGTCATGGCTATAATGAAGCATATTGCTGGTCATGGCTATAATGAAGGGTATTGCTGGTCATGGCTATAATGAAGGGTATTGCTGGTCGTGGCTATAATGGAGGGTATTGCTGGTCATGGCTATAATGGAGGGTATTGCTGGTCGTGGCTATAATGAATGGTATTGCTGGTCATGGCTATAATGAAGGGTATTGCTGGTCGTGGCTATAATGGAGGGTATTGCTGGTCATGGCTATAATGGAGAGTATTGCTGGTCATGGCTATAATGGAGGGCATTGCTGGTCATGGCTATAATGGAGGGTATTGCTGGTCATGGCTATAATGAAGGATATTGCTGGTCATGGCTATAATGAAGGGCATTGCTGGTCGTGGCTATAATGGAGAGTATTGCTGGTCATGGCTATAATGGAGAGTATTGCTGGTCGTGGCTATAATGTAGGGTATTGCTGGTCATGGCTATAATGAAGCGTATTGCTGGTCATGGCTATAATGAAGCATATTGCTGGTCGTGGCTATAATGAAGGGTATTGCTGGTCATGGCTATAATGGAGGGTATTGCTGGTCATGGCTATAATGGAGGGTATTGCTGGTCATGGCTATAATGGAGAGTATTGCTGGTCATGGCTATAATGGAGAGTATTGCTGGTCATGGCTATAATGGAGGGTATTGCTGGTCGTGGCTATAATGGAGAGTATTGCTGGTCGTGGCTATAATGGAGAGTATTGCTGGTCGTGGCTGTAATGTAGGGTATTGCTGGTCGTGGCTATAATGAAGCGTATTGCTGGTCATGGCTATAATGAAGCATATTGCTGGTCGTGGCTATAATGAAGGGTATTGCTGGTCGTGGCTATAATGGAGGGTATTGCTGGTCATGGCTATAATGGAGGGTATTGCTGGTCATGGCTATAATGGAGAGTATTGCTGGTCATGGCTATAATGGAGAGTATTGCTGGTCATGGCTATAATGGAGGGTATTGCTGGTCATGGCTATAATGAAGCATATTGCTGGTCATGGCTATAATGGAGAGTATTGCTGGTCATGGCTATGATGGAGAGTATTGCTGGTCATGGCTATAATGGAGGGTATTGCTGGTCGTGGCTATAATGGAGAGTATTGCTGGTGGTGGCTATAATGGAGAGTATTGCTGGTCATGGCTATAATGGAGGGTATTGCTGGTCATGGCTATAATGAAGGGTATTGCTGGTCATGGCTATAATGAAGGGTATTGCTGGTCATGGCTATAATGAAGGGTATTGCTGGTCATGGCTATAATGAAGGGTATTGCTGGTCATGGCTATAATGAAGCGCATTGCTGGTCATGGCTATAATGGAGAGTATTGCTGGTCATGGCTATAATGGAGGGTATTGCTGGTCATGGCTATAATGAAGGGCATTGCTGGTCATGGCTATAATGAAGGGTATTGCTGGTCATGGCTATAATGACGCGCATTGCTGGTCATGGCTATAATGAAGAGTATTGCTGGTCATGGCTATAATGAAGCATATTGCTGGTCATGGCTATAAAGGAGGGTATTGCTGGTCATGGCTATAATGAAGGGCATTGCTGGTCATGGCTATAATGAAGCGTATTGCTGGTCATGGCTATACTGAAGCGTATTGCTGGTCATGGCTATAATGGAGGGTATTGCTGGTCATGGCTATAATGGAGGGTATTGCTGGTCGTGGCTATAATGAAGCGTATTGCTGGTCGTGGCTATAATGAAGGGTATTGCTGGTCATATCTCTAATGAAGCATATTGCTGGTCATGGCTATAATGAAGGGTATTGCTGGTCATGGCTATAATGAAGGGTATTGCTGGTCATGTCTATAATGAAGGGTATTGCTGGTCATGTCTATAATGGAGGGTATTGCTGGTCATGTCTATAATGGAGAGTATTGCTGGTCATGGCTATAATGAAGCGTATTGCTGGTCATGGCTATAATGGAGAGTATTGCTGGTCATGGCTATAATGAAGCGTATTGCTGGTCATGGCTATAATGAAGAGTATTGCTGGTCATGTCTATAATGGAGAGTATTGCTGGTCATGGCTATAATGAAGCGTATTGCTGGTCATGTCTATAATGGAGGGTATTGCTGGTCATGTCTATAATGGAGGGTATTGCTGGTCATGGCTATAATGGAGAGTATTGCTGGTCAAGGCTATAACGGAGAGTATTGCTGGTCATGGCTATAATGAAGCGTATTGCTGGTCATGGCTATAATGAAGCATATTGCTGGTCGTGGCTATAATGAAGCATATTGCTGGTCATGTCTATAATGAAGGGTATTGCTGGTCGTGGCTATAATGAAGCATATTGCTGGTCATGTCTATAATGGAGGGTATTGCTGGTCATGGCTATAATGAAGGGTATTGCTGGCTATAATGGAGAGTATTGCTGGTCATGGCTATAATGGAGGGTATTGCTGGTCATGGCTATAATGAAGGGTACTGCTGGTCATGTCTATAATGAAGGGTATTGCTTGTCATGGCTATAATGAAGCGTATTGCTGGTCATGGCTATAATGAAGCATATTGCTGGTCATGTCTATAATGAAGGGTATTGCTGGTCATGGCTATAATGGAGAGTATTACTGGTCATGGCTATAATGAAGAGTATTGCTGGTCATGTCTATAATGAAGCATATTGCTGGTCATGGCTATAATGAAGGGTATTGCTGGTCATGTCTATAATGGAGAGTATTGCTGGTCATGGCTATAATGAAGCGTATTGCTGGTCATGGCTATAATGGAGGGTATTGCTGGTCATGGCTATAATGAAGAGTATTGCTGGTCATGGCTATAATGAAGGGTATTGCTGGTCATGGCTATAATGGAGGGTATTGCTGGTCATGTCTATAATGAAGAGTATTGCTGGTCATGTCTATAATGAAGGGTATTGCTGGTCATGGCTATAATGGAGAGTATTGCTGGTCATGGCTATAATGAAGCGTATTGCTGGTCATGGCTATAATGAAGAGTATTGCTGGTCATCGCTATAATGAAGGGTATTGCTGGTCATGGCTATAATGAAGCATATTGCTGGTCATGGCTATAATGGAGGGTATTGCTGGTCATGTCTATAATGGAGAGTATTGCTGGTCATGGCTATAATGAAGCGTATTGCTGGTCATGGCTATAATGGAGGGTATTGCTGGTCATGGCTATAATGAAGAGTATTGCTGGTCATGGCTATAATGAAGGGTATTGCTGGTCATGGCTATAATGGAGGGTATTGCTGGTCATGTCTATAACGAAGAGTATTGCTGGTCATGTCTATAATGAAGGGTATTGCTGGTCATGGCTATAATGGAGAGTATTGCTGGTCATGGCTATAATGAAGCGTATTGCTGGTCATGGCTATAATGAAGAGTATTGCTGGTCATCGCTATAATGAAGGGTATTGCTGGTCATGGCTATAATGAAGCATATTGCTGGTCATGGCTATAACGGAGGGTATTGCTGGTCATGGCTATAATGGAGGGTATTGCTGGTCATGGCTATAATGAAGCGTATTGCTGGTCATGGCTATAATGGAGGGTATTGCTGGTCATGGCTATAATGAAGAGTATTGCTGGTCATGGCTATAATGAAGGGTATTGCTGGTCATGGCTATAATGGAGGGTATTGCTGGTCATGTCTATAACGAAGAGTATTGCTGGTCATGTCTATAATGAAGGGTATTGCTGGTCATGGCTATAATGGAGAGTATTGCTGGTCATGGCTATAATGAAGCGTATTGCTGGTCATGGCTATAATGAAGAGTATTGCTGGTCATCGCTATAATGAAGGGTATTGCTGGTCATGGCTAAAATGAAGCATATTGCTGCTCATGGCTATAATGGAGGGTATTGCTGGTCATGGCTATAATGGAGGGTATTGCTGGTCATGGCTATAATGAAGAGTATTGCTGGTCATGGCTATAATGAAGAGTATTGCTGGTCATCGCTCTAATGAAGGGTATTGCTGGTCATGGCTATAATGAAGCATATTGCTGGTCATGGCTATAATGGAGGGTATTGCTGGTCATGGCTATAATGAAGCCTATTGCTGGTCATGGCTATAATGAAGAGTATTGCTGGTCATCGCTATAATGAAGGGTATTGCTGGTCATGGCTATAATGAAGCATATTGCTGGTCATGGCTATAATGGAGAGTATTGCTGGTCATGGCTATAATGGAGGGTATTGCTGGTCATGGCTATAATGGAGGGTATTGCTGGTCATGGCTATAATGAAGGGTATTGCTGGTCATGGCTATAATGAAGGGCATTGCTGGTCATGTCTATAATGGAGAGTATTGCTGGTCATGGCTATAATGGAGAGTATTGCTGGTCATGGCTATAATGGAAGGTATTGCTGGTCATGGCTATAATGGAGGGTATTGCTGGTCATGGCTATAATGGAGGGTATTGCTGGTCATGGCTATAATGAAGGGTATTGCTGGTCATGGCTATAATGGAGAGTATTGATGGTCATGGCTATAATGGAGGGTATTGCTGGTCATGGCTATAATGAAGGGTATTGCTGGTCGTGGCTATAATGAAGCGTATTGCTGGTCATGGCTATAATGGAGAGTATTGCTGGTCATGGCTATAATGGAGGGTATTGCTGGTCATGGCTATAATGGAGAGTATTGCTGGTGGTGGATAGAATGGAGAGTATTGCTGGTCATGGCTATAATGGAGGGTATTGCTGGTCATGGCTATAATGAAGGGTATTGCTGGTCATGGCTATAATGAAGCGTATTGCTGGTCATGGCTATAATGAAGCGTATTGCTGGTCATGGCTATAATGAAGCGTATTTCTGGTCATGTCTATAATGAAGCGTATTGCTGGTCATGGCTATAATGAAGTGTATTGCTGGTCATGGCTATAATGAAGGGTATTGCTGGTCGTGGCTATAATGAAGCATATTGCTGGTCATGGCTATAATGGAGGGTATTGCTGGTTATGGCTATAATGAAGGGTATTGCTGGTCATGTCTATAATGAAGCGTATTGCTGGTCATGGCTATAATGAAGCATATTGCTGGTCATGTCTATAATGAAGGGTATTGCTGGTCATGCCTATAATGAAGGGTATTGCTGGTCATGGCTATAATGGAGAGTATTGCTGGTCATGGCTATAATGGAGGGTATTGCTGGTCATGGCTATAATGGCGGGTATTGCTGGTCATGGCTATAATGAAGGGTATTGCTGGTCATGGCTATAATGAAGGGCATTGCTGGTCATGTCTATAATGGAGAGTATTGCTGGTCATGGCTATAATGGAGAGTATTGCTGGTCATGGCTATAATGGAAGGTATTGCTGGTCATGGCTATAATGGAGGGTATTGCTGGTCATGGCTATAATGGAGGGTATTGCTGGTCATGGCTATAATGAAGGGTATTGCTGGTCATGGCTATAATGGAGAGTATTGATGGTCATGGCTATAATGGAGGGTATTGCTGGTCATGGCTATAATGAAGGGTATTGCTGGTCGTGGCTATAATGAAGCGTATTGCTGGTCATTGCTATAATGGAGAGTATTGCTGGTCATGGCTATAACGGAGGGTATTGCTGGTCATGGCTATAATGGAGAGTATTGCTGGTGGTGGATAGAATGGAGAGTATTGCTGGTCATGGCTATAATGGAGGGTATTGCTGGTCATGGCTATAATGAAGGGTATTGCTGGTCATGGCTATAATGAAGCGTATTGCTGGTCATGGCTATAATGAAGCGTATTGCTGGTCATGGCTATAATGAAGCGTATTTCTGGTCATGTCTATAATGAAGCGTATTGCTGGTCATGGCTATAATGAAGCGTATTGCTGGTCATGGCTATAATGAAGGGTATTGCTGGTCGTGGCTATAATGAAGCATATTGCTGGTCATGGCTATAATGGAGGGTATTGCTGGTTATGGCTATAATGAAGGGTATTGCTGGTCATGTCTATAATGAAGCGTATTGCTGGTCATGGCTATAATGAAGCATATTGCTGGTCATGTCTATAATGAAGGGTATTGCTGGTCATGCCTATAATGAAGGGTATTGCTGGTCATGGCTATAATGAAGGGTATTGCTGGTCATGGCTATAATGAAGGGTATTGCTGGTCATGGCTATAATGAAGCATATTGCTGGTCATGGCTATAATGGAGAGTATTGCTGGTCATGGCTATAATGAAGGGTACTGCTGGTCGTGGCTATAATGAAGGGTATTGCTGGTCGTGGCTATAATGAAGCATATTGATGGTCATGGCTATAATGGAGAGTATTTCTGGTCATGGCTATAATGAAGGGCATTGCTGGTCATGGCTATAATGAAGCATATTGCTGGTGGTGGCTATAATGGAGAGTATTGCTGGTCATGGCTATAATGAAGCGTATTGCTGGTCATGGCTATAATGGAGGGTATTGCTGGTCATGGCTATAATGGAGGGTATTGCAGGTCGTGGCTATAATGGATGGTATTGCTGGTCATGGCTATAATGGAGAGTATTGCTGGTGGTGGCTATAATGAAGCATATTGCTGGCTATAATGAAGGGTATTGCTGGCTATAATGAAGGGTATTGCTGGTCATGGCTATAATGAAGCATATTGATGGTCATGGCTATAATGAAGGGTATTGCTGGTCATGTCTATAATGAAGGGTATTGCTGGTCATGGCTATAATGAAGCATATTGCTGGTCATGGCTATAATGGAGAGTATTGCTGGTCATGGCTATAATGAAGGGTACTGCTGGTCGTGGCTATAATGAAGGGTATTGCTGGTCGTGGCTATAATGAAGCATATTGCTGGTCATGGCTATAATGGAGAGTATTTCTGGTCATGGCTATAATGAAGGGCATTGCTGGTCATGGCTATAATGAAGCATATTGCTGGTGGTGGCTATAATGGAGAGTATTGCTGGTCATGGCTATAATGAAGCGTATTGCTGGTCATGGCTATAGTGGAGGGTATTGCTGGTCATGGCTATAATGGAGGGTATTGCTGGTCGTGGCTATAATGGAGGGTATTGCTGGTCATGGCTATAATGGAGAGTATTGCTGGTGGTGGCTATAATGGAGAGTATTGCTGGTCATGGCTATAATGAAGCATATTGCTGGCTATAATGAAGGGTATTGCTGGTCATGGCTATAATGAAGCATATTGATGGTCATGGCTATAATGAAGGGTATTTCTGGTCATGGCTATAATGAAGGGTATTGCTGGTCGTGGCTATAATGGAGGGTATTGCTGGTCATGGCTATAATGGAGGGTATTGCTGGTCGTGGCTATAATGAATGGTATTGCTGGTCATGGCTATAATGAAGGGTATTGCTGGTCGTGGCTATAATGGAGGGTATTGCTGGTCATGGCTATAATGGAGAGTATTGCTGGTCATGGCTATAATGGAGGGTATTGCTGGTCATGGCTATAATGGAGGGTATTGCTGGTCATGGCTATAATGAAGGGTATTGCTGGTCATGGCTATAATGGAGAGTATTGCTGGTGGTGGCTATAATGGAGAGTATTGCTGGTCATGGCTATAATGAAGCATATTGCTGGCTATAATGAAGGGTATTGCTGGTCATGGCTATAATGAAGCATATTGATGGTCATGGCTATAATGGAGAGTATTGCTGGTCATGGCTATAATGAAGGGCATTGCTGGTCGTGGCTATAATGGAGGGTATTGCTGGTCATGGCTATAATGAAGCGTATTGCTGGTCATGGCTATAATGAAGCATATTGCTGGTCGTGGCTATAATGAAGGGTATTGCTGGTCATGGCTATAATGGAGGGTATTTCTGGTCATGGCTATAATGGAGGGTATTGCTGGTCATGGCTATAATGGAGAGTATTGCTGGTCATGGCTATAATGGAGAGTATTGCTGGTTATGGCTATAATGGAGGGTATTGCTGGTCATGGCTATAATGGAGAGTATTGCTGGTGGTGGCTATAATGGAGAGTATTGCTGGTCATGGCTATAATGGAGGGTATTGCAGGTCATGGCTATAATGAAGGGTATTGCTGGTCATGGCTATAATGAAGGGTATTGCTGGTCATGGCTATAATGGAGGGTATTGCTGGTCATGGCTATAATGAAGCGCATTGCTGGTCATGGCTATAATAAAGGGTATTGCTGGTCATGGCTATAATGAAGGGTATTGCTGGTCATGGCTATAATGAAGGGTATTGCTGGTCATGGCTATAATGAAGCGCATTGCTGGTCATGGCTATAATGGAGAGTATTGCTGGTCATGGCTATAATGGAGGGTATTGATGGTCATGGCTATAATGAAGGGCATTGCTGGTCATGGCTATAATGAAGGGTATTGCTGGTCATGTCTATAATGAAGGGTATTGCTGGTCATGGCTATAATGAAGCGCATTGCTGGTCATGGCTATAATGAAGAGTATTGCTGGTCATGGCTATAATGAAGCGCATTGCTGGTCATGGCTATAATGAAGCATATTGCTGGTCATGGCTATAATGGAGGGTATTGCTGGTCATGGCTATAATGAAGGGCATTGCTGGTCATGGCTATAATGGAGGGTATTGCTGGTCATGGCTATAATGAAGGGCATTGCTGGTCATGGCTATAATGAAGGGCATTGCTGGTCGTGGCTATAATGGAGAGTATTGCTGGTCATGGCAATAATGGAGAGTATTGCTGGTCGTGGCCATAATGGAGGGTATTGCTGGTCATGGCTATAATGAAGCGTATTGCTGGTCATGGCTATAATGAAGCATATTGCTGGTCGTGGCTATAATGAAGGGTATTGCTGGTCATGGCTATAATGGAGGGTATTGCTGGTCATGGCTATAATGGAGGGTATTGCTGGTCATGGCTATAATGAAGCGTATTGCTGGTCATGGCTATAATGGAGAGTATTGCTGGTGGTGGCTATAATGGAGAGTATTGCTGGTCATGGCTATAATGGATGGTATTGCCGGTCATGTCTATAATGAAGGGTATTGCTGGTCATGGCTATAATGAAGGGTATTGCTGGTCATGGCTATAATGGAGGGTATTGCTGGTCATGGCTATAATGAAGCGCATTGCTGGTCATGGCTATAATGAAGGGTATTGCTGGTCATGGCTATAATGAAGGGTATTGCTGGTCATGGCTATAATGAAGGGTATTGCTGGTCATGGCTATAATGAAGCGCATTGCTGGTCATGGCTATAATGGAGAGTATTGCTGGTCATGGCTATAATGGAGGGTATTGATGGTCATGGCTATAATGAAGGGCATTGCTGGTCATGGCTATAATGAAGGGTATTGCTGGTCATGTCTATAATGAAGGGTATTGCTGGTCATGGCTATAATGAAGCGCATTGCTCGTCATGTCTATAATGAAGAGTATTGCTGGTCATGGCTATAATGAAGCGCATTGCTGGTCATGGCTATAATGAAGCGTATTGCTGGTCATGGCTATAATGGAGGGTATTGCTGGTCATGGCTATAATGAAGGGCATTGCTGGTCATGGCTATAATGGAGGGTATTGCTGGTCATGGCTATAATGAAGGGCATTGCTGGTCATGGCTATAATGAAGGGCATTGCTGGTCATGGCTATAATGGAGGGTATTGCTGGTCATGGCTATAATGAAGCATATTGCTGGTGGTGGCTATAATGAGGCATATTGCTGGTCGTGGCTATAATGAAGGGTATTGCTGGTCATGGCTATAATGAAGAGTATTGCTGGGCATGGCTATAATGAAGGGCATTGCTGGTCATGGCTATAATGAAGCGTATTGCTGGTCATGGCTATAATGGAGGGTATTGCTGGTCATGGCTATAATGGAGAGTATTGCTGGTCATGGCTATAATGAAGCATATTGCTGGTCATGGCTATAATGAAGCGTATTGCTGGTCATGGCTATAATGGAGAGTATTGCTGGTCATGGCTATAATGAAGGGTATTGCTGGTCATGTCTATAATGGATGGTATTGCTGGCTATAATGAAGGGTATTGCTGGCTATAATGAAGGGTATTGCTGGTCATGGCTATAATGAAACGTATTGCTGGTTATGGCTACAATGAAGGATATCTCATGCATAGAGACAGTAAGAGTGATATGTACTATATAGCTGCGACTATGAAACCACTTATATGGTTTAATTTAAGGCAGCACCGTGAAATGTGGTGGATGGGGTGAAATAGTGAAATGTGGTGGATGGGTGAAATAGTGAAATGTGGTGGATGGGGTGAAATAGTGAAATGTGGTTGATGGGGTGAAATAGTGAAATGTGGTGGATGGGTGAAATAGTGAAATGAGGTGGATGGGTGAAATAGTGAAATGTGGGGGATGAGGTGAAATAGTGAAATGTGGTGGATGGGTGAAATAGTGAAATGTGGTGGATGGGGTGAAATAGTGAAATGGGTGGATGGGTGAAATAGTGAAATGTGGTGGATGGGGTGAAATAGTGAAACGTGGTGGATGGGGTGAGATAGTGAAATGTGGTGGATGAGGTGAAATAGTGAAATGGGGTGGATGGGGTGAAATAGTGAAATGTGGTGGATGGGTGAAATAGTGAAATGTGGTGGATGGGGTGAAATAGTGAAATGGAGTGGATGGGTGAAATAGTTAAATGTGGTGGATGGGGTGAAATAGTGGAATGGGGTGGATGAGGTGAAATAGTGAAATGTGATGGATGGGTGAAATAGTGAAATGTGGGGGATGAGGTGAAATAGTGAAATGGGGTGGATGGGGTGAAATAGTGAAATGTGGTGGATGGGTGAAATAGTGAAATGTAGGGAATGAGGTGAAATAGTGAAATGGGGTGGATGGGGTGAAATAGTGAAATGTGGTGAATGGGTGAAATAGTGAAATGTGGTGGATGGGGTGAAATAGTGAAATGGGTGGATGGGTGAAATAGTGAAATGTGGTGGATGGGGTGAAATAGTGAAACGTGGTGGATGGGGTGAAATAGTGAAATGGGGTGGATGGGATGAAATAGTGAAATGGGTAAATGGGTGAATGGGTGAAATAGTGAAATGTGGTGGATGGGGTGAAATAGTGAAATGTGGTGGATGGGGTGAAATAGCGAAA
This sequence comes from Chaetoderma sp. LZ-2023a, assembly GCA_034401795.1. Classification (NCBI taxonomy): domain Eukaryota; kingdom Metazoa; phylum Mollusca; class Caudofoveata; order Chaetodermatida; family Chaetodermatidae; genus Chaetoderma; species Chaetoderma sp. LZ-2023a. The sequence continues at coordinate 128,892,136 of CM067367.1, forward strand.
TGTGGTGGATGGTGTGAAATAGTGAAATGAGGTGGATGGGTGAAATAGTGAAATGGGGTGGATGCGTGAAATAGTAAATTGTGGTGGATGGGTGAAATAGTGAAATGGGGTGGATGGTGAAATAGTGA